>OVBA01000037.1:49904-131006 GCA_900406435.1 Lepidium aucheri | reverse complement strand
TCAATTGTATACCCTAGAACGTGAAAATACCATTTTACCCCAAAATTAAAATAGATCTATCTTTTTCTTCCCCAATACAACCACGACGAAAATTTAGGTTTAGAATTTTTTAGTATTAGGTTTTTAGTTTTTCAACTTTTTTTAAATTTCTGAATTTTTTTTTTAAAATAAATAATTTATTTTTATTTTGTAATGGCATTTTTGTAATAAAAATGAAAACCAGGAAAAAAAATTAAATCAGAATGGCACGATAGTAATAAAACGATCATTCAAGAAAAATATGAACATTTCCACACATTCACTTTTTTGTAGGATAAAAAAGAACTATTCTAGTAATTAGACCATGATATTGAACTATTTCAGTAATTCTTTCAAAAAAAATAGTCAAAAAAGATTTTTTTCTTTTTGTGTTCAAATCTCTTGCTTTGAAGAGTGACCAAATTAGGTTTTAGCAGCTATCACAGATTTTTTTTTTTATCAACTATCACTTTCTTTAAACACATATTCCCTCCGTTTCAATTTAGTTGTCATTCTAGAGTTTTGCACACATATTAAGAAAATATGTAAATGTTCTTTTATACTCTTATTTGACTATTAAAATTCCAAATTATTTAATATTTCAATTATTTAAATAGGGATAAATGAGATAATTTTGTATTAAAATCTAGTTTAGAAAACTAAAATGAAATAAAAAAATTTAGCCTAAAATGACAACTAATATGAAATTGAGGGAGTATATATATATGATTATATGTATATTTTTAATTAATTACAATATATAAATTATGCAGAGAATATAAATATATAAAAACTTAATTAAACGGAAGATGCTTTTTGTTGTAACTTCAATTTGTAAAAAATTAACAAAAGTCTTAATTTAAATTATTTTTTCTCGGCTTTTAATTTTATATCTATCATAATCACGCTCTTATAAAAATTAATTTTGAAAACCCTAAACATAACACGCTAACTGAAGCCTAAATCTCATGTAACTACTCACTTGCCATGGCAGAAAAAAAACAATCCATTTTCTCTTACTTTATCACTAAAATAGCCACTAGTTATGACCAACAAAATTATGACAGAAATTATGTAAAAAGTAATAATTTTTTTATACCTATATATGTTATGTCACTATTTTGGTTCGGTTCCGAATCAATTTCATTCGGGTTCAGGTCAGTTCGGGTCCTAATTTAAAAAACCAAAAGTGACTCGAATACCCAAATACCCTAGAATATCCAAAAAATCCTAAAAAGTATCAAGACAAATACCTAAGTATGTCCGAAAATACCAAAAAAATCAAAAAAAAAATTTGAATATCCACATAATCTAAAAAAACTAAAAAATATGTAAAAAACTAAAAAAAACTCTAAAAATACCTAAAAATACTATAAATTTGGGTCTTCTAATACCCGCTTGATTCTCGATTGGGTCCGGCTTTTTGGGTCTTAAATTTTTAGACCTGTTCGGATATTTAAGCTTTTCAGGTTCGGGTTCAGATCTTCTTTTTTGGATCGGATCCAAGTTTAGTTCTTCGGATCCAGTTTTATGCTCATGGTTAGCTATCATTATGCAGCTATACTTATCATTATATCAAGTTTAGTTCTTTGGATCCAAGTTTAGTTCTTCAGACCCGATTCCAATTTTTTTTCTGTAAATGCTCTATATAATAAATGAGTGACACGTATGGGGTTCTTAAATTTTCTAAAGTCTCCTAATTAAGAATCGGTACTACACTATTAACCCTTTTTAATTTAATTTTTATTACTTAAATACTAAGAACTCGCAAGTGGCCTTTAGTCCAGTGGCTGGTGGTAAGTCCACTAAAAGGCAAGCGCACATGCACCCAGGGATCGAGTCCCACCACCTACAAGATTTATATAGGAATTTGGCTAATGAGCCGGCCATTGTGGCTCAATATTAATATTGCCGTTGACAAAAAAAATATTAAGAACTCATCTTAAGAGTCTTTTTTGGAAGTGCTTTAATTAAGAAGAGTTCTGAGAAATTAAAGAACTAAAATTAAATAAAAAAAGATTTTTTTCCCAAAATAACTATATATTAAGATAATGAAAAGATAGCCATAAGGCCCAATACAAATCCATGCCAAAAGAGGTCCAGCTCAGATAGAAACGATGAAAACGCTAATACATAATATAAAGTTATGGCCCAGGCCCATACAAAAGGAGAAAGAAAGGAAACAAAAGATGTTGACCACACTCGATTTCAAGATGATGCATTAAGGCACCGAATTGGAGTTCATGAAGTAGACCTAGCTGGGTGGAGCTTCAGATTTTGCAGCCATTGGTTCAGTGCTCATTGTGGTTTGGTTCTGAGCCGCTTCCTCAGTAGCTATGTTCTCCTCTTGAGCATCAACTCCTTCAGGGGCGTTTGTCATTTCCTCATTTTCATCCTCAGTTGAGATAGTGAGTTTTGCGTCAATCGGCTCTGGAGAGACATCAGCCATGAACGTGTCATGAGGATTGTTGAGGACGTCTTCAATAGTGACTCTGGTACTGTAAACATTGTATGATAGAGTGATGCTAGTTCCGGATTGTGAGACATAAGGTTGTGTAGCTAGAGAGTCAGTAGAATATGACCAATCCATAGTGGAGTCGCTGCTTATGTTGCCCGGGAATGGATCATGTTGTTGTGGGGGAGGAAACACCAGATAGTCCTCAGGGGTTGGAACGTACGTGCAGTGTATCGCCCTATGGGTGAGCTTTTGGCATGTTAGACACAGCCTGTGAACCCATTCAAAGTAGAACTGGACAAAGAACATGTCACCATTTTGACAATAGATACTTGATAGTATCTAAGTCTGTTTGCCAGATTGAATTGTATTTTGACTCTAATAAGAGGTGGCCTCGTAATGGCAAATTCATTGAGTTCTACTTCTAGCACCTCTCCCATCGTGGATGCTATAAGTCTAACTACTGTTTCAGAAGCATAGTGGATAGGAAGATACCTAATATGCATCCAAATGTGTACCTTGGTAAGCGGGTTTAAAGATTGATTGTTCTTCCATTTTTTCACCGCCAGAAGCCATCCATTGTAGGTGAGTGGCTGCAATCTGTATATAGCGTTCAAGTCTTCTTCTTTGGTGAAAACGAATTGCGCCATCTCAGAGTTGATCATATGGCCCTTGACAGTGGTGTGTAAGCACCAGTCTTTTGGAATGTCTTCGATGAGCTCAAAGATGTTTTGTTCAAGCGGATTGACAGTCTGGACTAGCAAACTCCTTCTGTTTTGTGCTTGGATGTCCTGGTACATTTGCCTCGGGAGGAAGACTGCTGGATTCTTACGGTCAAGATCCCATTGATTCAGAGAGTTCCACATGTCATTGCCCATTATGTTGATGATGAGCCGTTTCATTTCTCTGGTATTTATAGATGTTGTAGCTCAGGCTTCCTATTGTTGTCTCTTGAGATCCCTTTGAATCGTTTTTCTGCCTCCGGAATCAAAATACTCCATGCACGTTATGTATTATTGCCAACTTAACTTGACACGCCAAGGATTACCAGATAGACTGGATTTCGTGCAGATTAGCCTTGATTTAGCATATTTCTTTGCCAAGTGGCAGTCACTTATTGATTCTGGGAGGTTAAGCATGCTAAACGACAATTTAGCAACTAGTTAACCGTGAGGGAGGCGAGTAATGATTAGTGGTTATCCTTCTAGAGTAATGATGAGCATTTATGTGTGAGTAGAGTTGTTTTGTCTGCTATGTTGAGGGAATCAAAGCGTTTCCTGGTGTGCGGGCGGGAAATGGAAGTTGTAATGAAGGCCTTTATTAGATTAAGGCCCATTATAACTTCTTAAGCAGGTCCATCAGATGCCTTTGTTATTAAATGAGACTTCCAAGTTAATGGGCCGACTGCTACAAGGCCCATTAACTTGGAAGTCTCATTTAATAACTTTTAGCAGTCGGCCCATGTCTAATAATCCACTAATTAACTTGTAGCAGTCGGCCCATGTCTAATAATCCACTCATATTAACTTGTAGCAGTCGGCCCATGTCTAATAATCCACTAATTATTCTGCCTGATGGTACTAATTTGTTGTCTACTTGGCATGAACACTCTCATGTGTGATCCAGTTTGGCAATCCCCTGGCTAGATAGTCTGTATACCTGCCCTCCTTGATAACACTCTTTGCGATGATTCTTGCTTCTTTGCTGTATTATGAGTGAATTCCTATGAATTTGCAATTCTGGAATCTGGTAGATAGTTCTTGTATCTTATATAGTCATGCTTTGAATTTAGGCCATTTGATAGGTTCAGAGATAGCCTTCAGTATCGTTTGGTTATCAATGTTAACCCTCAAATTATTCACTCGAATCTCCGCTGCAGTTTCCAGTACCCATTACAAGCCAGAGAGGGCTGTGTTCATGTAGTTGGAAGTGCTTACTATGGAGTGTCTTCCATGTAGCAGGAAGTTGTCCTCTTCCTTCCGTAATATGAGAGCAGCTCCACTTAATTTTGCTTTCTTTGACCAAGCAACATGCCATTTAACTGAGTGATACCCAGTATAGTCCATTGCATCATCTGGCTGACGGAGTGTTAGGTTCTTCTGCCTGATATATTGCTCATCCTCTTCTGTGGTCCTTTCCCATAAGTCTCGTTCTGCTAAAGGCTCCAGATCTTTAACTTGCAGGTTTGGTCTATTGTTCTTGATCACTATCTCGTTTCTTGTTTTCCAGATCGTCCAGAGGATCCATGGAAATGTCCTGATGTGCTTGCTGGTTCTACTCTCTGGTTGTTGATGATGGAATAGGAAGCTCATATTTGCAGTTAGAGAAGTTAACGAGAAGCCCGACTGAGGTATAGGATGGAGAGTGAGTGCCCACATTTGTCTAGCAGGATGACAAGCAAAGAGGCAGTGGTTGATGGTTTCAGGACAAGCATCACAGATGGCACATGTATCATCATCTACAATCTTTCTTTTTTGAGGTTTGTTGCTACCGCTAATGCATTCGATAAGACTCTCCACATGAACAATTGGATTTTCCTTGGCGCTGGGATGTTCCAAACTTTGCTTTTAAGCAAGTTGTCTAGCCTGAGGGTCGACTGGTTTGCATTATCATTCCTTTCAGCTTCCTGTTGTGTGAGATTGTAACCACTTTTAACAGAGTACTCTCGTGAGTTATTCATCCACCATATCCACGAGTCTCTGTTAACCACACATGGAGGGTTCCCTAGAATGATTTCTGCATCATTTTCGAGAAACATGTCCCTTACTATTTGTGTGTTCCAGTTTCCATCCTGGATCAGCTCAAAAACCTTTAAGTTGACATTGAATCTACTCTCTTTGTGATAGGAGCTCTGGGGTAGTCTTTGCAAATCCATTTGTAAGTCCATACGAATGTTTCTTTGCCATCTCCAATTTGTCTGAGGAGTCCTTTTGCTAGTAGTTCTCTGCCAAAACATATACTTTTCCATGCATAGGAGTCCTGTGCTAGTTTAGCGATTGAAAGGAAGTTAGTGGTGGGGTTGTATTTGGCTTTAAAGATTTTTGTCAAAAGTATGTTATGATTAGTGAGCAATCTCCATGCTTATTTAGCTAATAAGGCTTGGTTAAAGTCTTCGATGACTTTGAAACCTAATCCACCTTTCTTTTTGGGTTCACACATCTTTGACCACGATACCCAGGGGATTTTTTTTCTTTTCCTTGTTGTTGCACCACCAGAACTGTAACATAGCACTCGTGATTTTTTGGCACTGAGCTTTGGAGAGTCTGAAACTAGTCATGGCATATACTGGAAATGCAGTCGCTACAGCCTTGATCATGATTTCTTTGCCGCCAAAGGATAAGTTTTTGGCAAACCAGTTATCAGTTTTGTGCTTCAGTTTCTCTGAGATATACTCAAAAATTTTTGATCTGTTTCTTTTGAAGCATTCAGGTAGAACTAGATATTTTCCAATGCCATGGTCGGTGCATATTTGGAATAGTTCCTTCAGAAAGTTCCTTTTTTCCATTGGTACCTTCGAGCCAAAGGCAATGGCAGATTTTTCAAAATTAATTCTCTGTCCAGATATACGCTCGTATGTATCAAAGTTTTCCTTGATACATTTAGCTTCTTTCTCCGTGGTCTTTCATACAAACAAGCTGTCATCAGCATATAGAAGGTGTTAGAGAACTGGCCCTTGATTGTTGAATCTGATTCCAGTAATGTTCCTTTTCCTTATTTGTCTATTCATCAAATGTATTAAGGTCTGTTCCAAGGACAAAAAGGAATGGAAATAGGGGGTCTCCCTGGCGAATTCCTCTTTGCGGGGAAACAAAGCCATATGGAGTTCCATTGATTAGGATTGAGTATCTCACAGAGGATACGCAAAACATGATTCTTTGGATCTATTCATGACAGAATCCAAGCTTGCCTAATGTTGCTTCCAGAAATGGCCATTCCATTTGATCATATGCTTTAGACATGTCAGTCTTAATGGCCATGAAGTTGTGTTGGCCCTCTGAATTGTAGTTTAGGTGATGTAGCACTTCATGAGCCAGGAGAATGTTGTCAGTTATTAGCCTGCCAGCTGTGAAGGCTCCTTGGGTCTCAGTAATGATTTGAGGCAGAATTGGTTACAGTCTCTTGACCAGAATCTTAGCTAATATTTTGTACATCACCGAGCATAGGCAAATGGGTCTTAGATTCTTCATATCATTGGGAGATTGTGATTTGGGTATTGAGGCAATGTGAGTGTAATTTTAATCCCCCGGAAAGGTGCCATTGGTGAAAGTGTTTTTTATTTCCTCTGTGACTTTCCTTCTTATCAGATCCTAGTGTTTTTGAAAGAAGGTTGCAGTGAAACCATCAGGACCTGGAGCATTGTCTCCTCTTATACTGAAGACAGCCTGTGTGACTTCCACCTCAGTAATTGGTGCCATTAAGTTATTATTCATTTCTGGAGTAACCTTTGGTTCCATGTCTACTAGGACCATTTGAATATCTGAAGGTTTGGAGGACGTGAAGATATCTCTGAAATATTCAGCAGCAATGTTACCCTTTGATCCTTCTTTGAATTGTAGAGTGCCGTTTTGGTCCTTGAGTGCAATAATCTTGTTTTTGATTCTCTGGAACTTAACATAATTATGGAAGAATTTGGAATTTTGGTCTCCAGCCTTGATCCACTCTTTTTGCTTTTTTATTTCCAAAAAGCCTCTTCTTCTATGTAGAAGGCTTTGATTTTGTATTTCAGCTTTTCAATTTTTCCAATGTTTGGAAGAGGTTTCCCCATCTCTTTGTCTAGCTCATCTCGAGTTCTATCAATGGTGGATCTGTTATTAGCTTTTGTTGTTTTCTTCCACTGAGCAAGCTTTTTCCTGCATCTAGTAAGAGTTCCAAAAACATCACAGTATGGAGAGGAATCAGCGGCCCTCCACTCATTCTGAATGATCTCGATATAGCTTTGCTTGTTAGTCCACCTTTCATCAAAGCAGAATCTTGGCCAGAATTTTCTGTCATCAGGGATAATTTTAGTGAGGATTGGTCTGTGATCAGAACCCATGATTGGCATGTATTTTGTGTTAGACCTTGGGAAGTTCTAGAACCATTCCACGTTCCCATAACTGCGATCTAACCTACATTGAATCCAGTGATCGCCTCTGACACCAAACCATGAGAAGTGGGAGCCAGAGCTTTCAATCTCCCTAAGTCTGCTGTTAGATATGAAGGATTTAAATTTGAGAAAGGAGCTTTCTTTCCTTGCAGGTCCCCCTAGCTTATCATTGTTTAAGGTCATTTCATTGAAGTCGCCTATTAAGAGCCATTGTTTGGGCCTGTTCTCTCCAAACTGCATCTCTTTTGCTGACCATTGGGTGTCCATAGATAAAGGCGGCTGTGACTGCAAGATTACCAACTGAGAAGTCCACATCAATGTAGTTTTTACAGTTTCTATTGACTTTATGGTTGAGGTGATCCTTCCAGAAAAGTGCTAGACCCCCACTGAGGCCATTGGGATCTACTGTGAACAAATGGTCGTAACCTGTCCATTTTTGGATATCTAGCATGTGTTGTAGTGTGTTCTTGGTTTCCATGAGGAACATTATGTCTGGAAAAAGGGTTTTTCTAAATTCCTTGAGACGTCGAACTGTCAGGGTGTTCCCCACTCCCTGACAGTTCCAACTTAAAACACTCATTGATCCCTTGGTGGCTTGAGGGGAGCCACCTGACCCTCTTGATTGATCTCCATCTGTATTTCCTGAGTGTCTGCTTGCATTGGCATGGTTTTCTGTTTTTTGTTTGATCTATAAACTTTACTAGCCTTCTCAGATGCGGTCTCTTTGATTTGAGGTTCCTTCCTTATGCTGCTAGTGCCTTCAATTCTCAAAGGGACATTCCTAAAACTATTCTTGTTTTCTGCATTGACCATCGGGGTCGTCTCTGATTCCGTTGTTTCTGTTCTACAGTTTCTTTTTTGAAGTCTCCTACTGTGTATGGTTTTGCATTCTACTTCCTCAGTAAATTTCCTATCACTGTCTTTATCTCCATCTCTTTGGCCCTTCTCTTGGGTTACTATTTCAGTATTCATAGTCACCTTTCTTATTTTGTTTTTCAGTGCAGTATGTATCTCTTCATTGCTAAAGGAGCTCTCAGCCTCTTCAATTGGCGTCTTAGGATTGTTGTCCGAGCTTTCTCTTTGTTGCGAGAAGTGAAATTCACATTTAGCTTCACTATGGGTTAATCTTTTGCATAGGTTGTAGACATTTCTGACTCTTTCAAATCCCACTTTGGCTCTGATAATTTCTCTGCAAGGGAGTCTGAAGGTTCTTGAGCTCCTTATTGGATTGGTTGTGTTGAACACAATTTTAGCACGTACAAAGTGTTGTACGTGAGTCTTATTGGGATCTAGATCAACCTCTAAGACATCACCTAAGGAGTTAGCAATGGCGTGGAAGAGATCTCGAGTAAAGAACTTAGCCGCGATCTCCGATATGCGAATCCATATGGGGATATTGGTTAGTTTGTTATCACTAAAATCTTTATCCAACCTAGCTATGGTGAAAACCTAGTTTTTGAAGTTCCATAAGTTGTATTTTAACACCTCTTCTAAATCTTGTTCCGATTGAAATCGGAATATGAAGGAGTCTTTTCCTAATATCATTCCGTTTATTCTATTGCTAAGCTTCCAGATCCTAGGCATTCCTAGCATTAATCAAGCAATATTCTGGGAGGTAGGGTTAAGTAATTTACCGATGATTGTTGGTTTATCTTGAGAGAGATTCCCGTAGTCACCGGTGATTGGCAGATCTATCATTTCTTCATCCCTAATGTTGATGGATCTGAGACTTTTGAGTATATGGGGATCCATTGGAGGGAGTTGTCAGATCTTAGTTTCGATCTTCAGAGTTTTGAGTCGATGGTGTCATCGCAATTTGAGATGCCGATTTGAGAGCGTTTGGGTTGAGCAGAGCTGGTTTTCGGTTGTCGACGGCAAGACCGGCGAGAGTGTTGTCAGCAGGAGCTGAGAGAGAGATCTTTCCATTAATAAAAAAAGATTTATTTATGTAGAACATTTTCTTAACTAAGAAACTTAAGAAATTTTAAGAATCCCATACATGTTAGTCTCATATTGGAGCGAGGGTTTGCGCTGAAAAAAAAAGAGTCGTGGCCTTCTCATTTTTTATTTTCTTGAAAATTTGCTTACCTCTTCCTTTCCTGGTGGTGATTATCCGATATCCAACTTTCTCTTTTTCGTCTCGAATCAACGATGATGACCTGAAGAAATCATCATCTCGACCTGGAAATTGGACCGTCACCTTCACCACTTGGCTTGAATATGATTGTAAAATTATAGGAGAAAAGGAGAAATTCCAAAATCCGGATAGGTTTAAGAAGAAGAAGCCTACCTTCATACAGCATAGTTAGTTGAGAAGTGAGTTCGAGAGATTTTTTGTCACCTTTGCAATGTAGTTTGTAGATTAATCATCTAATTACGTTTATCTAATATCCTTGTCAGAATTTTGACGAATCTAAAGGCTTGGACCATACTTGTAAATGGAGTTGTTAGGAAGGGAGAGTGATAGATTATGCCTCCTTCATTTGAGATCTTGATGCGTCTTACACAGTCAGTGCAAGGCAATGAAACAGGTCATGCAACAAATATTCCCATCTGCTTTTGACATTGGCTGGAGAAGGTGTTTTTAACAAACAAAACCTTAATTCCTGAGTTTTCTCACACTGTCAGTGTTACAGGAAACCTTGTTTTAGCCAAGGAAGCTACAACAATTGTGATCTGGTCTCTGACTGAAAATATTGATTGCTGCAAGGCATATTCTGTTCTTGCTCTTTGGATCCTGATTCGTTAACTTTCTGTGGTAGTGATTGCAATTGTGGGATCTCTTATGTTCTTCTAACTATAGATTCTTCTCTGCATTTATTTTGATTGTCGACTTTGAAGTTTGGCGTAATTGTTAGTTTTTCCTTATGTATAGGATTCTACTCTCAAGCTGTTCATCTATCTGTAAGTGCACAAGTGAGTGCACCAACAAGCCGTTTCAACAACGACATATCAAGAAGATGAAGTTAGTTCAGGTTGGTATATTACTAGTTGGTTTACAAGAATTTCATTCTGAGGCTAGTTTAATTAGTTGTTTCTTGTAGAACAGAAAGAATTATATTGAAAAATTGTGATATATTTCTAATTTCTACAGATGCGCTTCGAACCAGTAAGAGAGAAATGGATGTAGCTACACAAGGTATATATAGGTTCAATTCTCTTGCAAAGTTGGAGATTGATTTAAGTAAATTTTTTTTGTCAAATAGCTGAAGCATTCATTAGAATAAGAGTTTAATTTTACAACAGCATAAGGAAAATACAAAAGAGACAAACCTAACCGAAATTAAAATGACGCATATAATTAACGAATTCAGGCGGAGAAGACTCGGACGCACTGCAGATCTTGGATAGGTGTTGGATAAGTAGTCTCGAATCCGAAAATATTCAAAGACTAAACATAGTTCTACAAAGAGCAGTTGAACTAACGAGAGAGCTCTTTGGATCATCGAGCTTTTAAAAAACATCTCCAAATTGGAGAGTCTAGACAAAACAATTCCCAAAAAAGGAGAAGAATCAAGGACTAAATTTTGTGTAGGAGAATAAAGCCTAGTAAACGATTCAAAAATCAAAAGATATCCAAATTCTATTTCTCTACAGCCCACTAACAAAATTATATTCTCATAAGGCCAAATAAGTGAAGTAAATATAGAGAAATGATTGGCATACCTATGTAAAATTAAAGCGCATTGAATGAGTCCACAACTCGGCCCACTTAAAAGCAGGCCCAAGAAGCATTTGGAACTAACCCTAAACTCCTCATCTTTAACGCGGTCAAGCAACGAAGGGGAGAATCTTCCATGGACAAACTCAGGTTTGATAAGCACTTGTGAGTACACAGTAATTACAAGCTCAAATCCATTGAACTGAGAGTTCCAACTACAACTTTCGACGAGGTAAGGGACCACGCCGTTTGGATTTTGTGTCATGAAACACGGGAGTAATGGAGATGGGACGACCGAGCTCGTTGAGGTTTCATTGGAGGAGAAAATCTTCCAACAACACCACAGAGATTACAATTTTATAATTACATTTGATAAATTTTATAATTATATTTAAAAAAAAAAAAACCCAAGTAGAGTTCTACTATTGGAATCCCAAAATAATTAAAACTCATTATAGAGTTCTTAACTCATTATTTATATTAAATAAATGTTAAGAATTTCACTTGGAGTTCTAATTGTTGGAGATGGTTTAAGAATCATTACTAGAGTAGAAAGAAGAAGAAGAGAACTAGAGGAAGTCTCCATGATAACTTGGTTAGAAGAAGATATCTGAGTAAAGCAGACAAGTTTGAAGACAAGCTATGGTGTACCACGAAGATGAAGGAATGAGAACAATAAAAATAATCTTATGTATACTTTTATAATATTTTCGTTTCCATATTTACAATAGCTTCTCTTTTAGTTTAACGTTAATGATGATTTTTTTGTTCAATATATATTTATACAAAATTTCCGTTAGTGCTTATTTCGACCTTGTCGCATAACTTCGTACTAGGATTTGAGCTACGAATCAAGATTTATTAATTTAACTGATGCCAATAAAAAATATTTTAGGTTTAACTCAATTTGTTTTATCATTATAACAAAAATACATTACAAGGCCAAGAGAAATTCGATAACAAGAAAGATATTTAAAAAAGTAATTAAAACTAGTAATTAGAAACCAAACACTAAAGCAAGATTTAAGGTTAAACATAACACTTTTAGTAAAAAGTGTTTACAGAAAATTGAGATTAAGGAGAGAACAAAGTAGCATAAATTTCTAAGAAGACTTGAACAATAACCTTATGATGTTGACGAGAGTTTAAAGACAAAAAACATTGAAGAAGCTTTTGTAACTCAACTGTTGCAAATATCTGTCTTTCAACAATCATCTCAACCATTGATGTCCTAAAATCTTCATAAGGATCTTCTGACTTCTTCACAACTGCAAAACTCTCTGCCTTCGAAGACTCCGATGAGAAGCTTCTAGAAGAAAACAATGTATCATCATCATCACTTTCTTCTTTGTTGTTATCTTCTTCACTACAAGACCAACACCAAGAACCAGATGATTCAAAACGAGAAACAAAGAGAGAATCAGAACAAAACTGTGATCTCTTTTGTTTCCTAGTTGTCTTAACATTCTTCCTTATATCTCGAAATGAACGACTCTCTTCATAAAAAGGATTTGGAGGGAATATGGAAGAAGAGAAGGATTGAGACTTTGATCTTTGACGTGGACTTTTGGTTTTAGGTTCGGTAAGAAAGAACCTCTCGGACGATGTAGTGTGACTTGTAGCAGGACAAGTCTCGACGACATCGTAGAGATCTCGTGGTCGGCAAGAATTTAGAGATGACCGGACAAATCTTGGAACACGAAGTCTCATTGTTTTGTCCATGTTAGAGAACATCAAAGAGAGAAAGAGAGAGACTAAAGGTAAAAAGACTGTTGAAGAAAATTGTATTAAAGTAGTGCTCATCATACAAGACTTTTGGGGTATTAAAGAAGGATAAATCCTCGTTGAACCAAAAAAAGAAAAAGAAAGGAGATAAATTTATTTCTTTCTTTTATTTTTATTTTTATCAATCGTTACTATTCGATTTATAGTTTAAATTTTTTACCAAAATCCTGAACAAATACTACACAGGGCAACACAACATCCTCGAATCGAATTCGGTGTGTAAACATAGACATTCAGGTTCAAGTTAAGTATTTCTGTTTTTCGGTTATATTGAATTAAGATCCTTTCATATATTTTTATTTTTTGTGTTGGATTTGATTTAGGTATAAGTAAAGTTTAATTTTAAGAATTTATGTCTAAATTTTTATAATTAGTTAAAGATAATAAAATTCTTATAGAAAAAGACTTATAAAATCAAAATTTAATAGATATATATTTATTTGGTTCTTGAATCCATTAAAATTGGACACTGAACAAACGTATTTAACCATTTGCCTAAAGAGTCTTACACCATAGATATAAATTCTCTGTTTTACCTTTCCAATTATTTCTTGTTTTGGCTTTTATTTTTCGTAATATTAATGATAAATTTAATGATTACAACTTTTAACGTTCTGCAGTGTCTTTTGTCCTTTCATTGTCGTCGTTAACTTAAACTATTCGAATTGCTGACACAAAAATTAACCATTGGAATTTCCTTCTTGCTCTCTTCTTTTTGTTTTTTTCTTCACATTTAGACGCTTGACCTTTCACTACTCGTGTTGTGTTACACTTAATTTAAATAATATTTAATTTTGAAAATTCGAGAAAAATTCTGTTTTGTAATGCTTGTAATCTAGTAAGCTCATTAATACAAAAGTCAGTTCTCTTTAGCTCTTCGAATTCCTCGTTATCAGGCAATTTTTTTAGTTTTTAAAAATTGTACAATGTAAAGAGGAGAGTTTAAACTTTAAACCTATCTACTTGGAAGATTTATCATTGTAATTTTAAGGGTCAATGTTAGTTAAAGTTGCAAAATTTCCTCATACAAAGTATTTTATCATTGAATAATTGAAACAATTCTCCCCGGAAATCGTGCACATTGGTTCACGAGTGTGATCGTTTTTTTCAAAAAGGTAATTTAATTCGAATTAAAATGATTGAAAATGACAATTACACAAAACGGTAATGCACGAGAAAGTCAAATTATATTAGTGCGAATAAAATAAAATACATAAGTAACATAACATTCACTTCAGCCTATAACAGGAAAAAAAATATAACATTGACTTTTTAAGGTTAAAAAGCAAAAAGAAGAAGAGGAAAACCAATAGCCCACAAAATAAATTTTTCAAAATTCTAATAATATTAACTTAAATAACATTTTCGTTAGTAGACAATATAATTGCAAATGTAGTAGACAATGACGTCGTTGGAAGTCTTACAGGTTACAGATATTTTGTAGAAGGATTGTAAAAAATATCAAATATTTTTAAAGGTTTAGATGGTATTGTTTTTCTGATAACACATGATATACTTGTATTGGGATAAAGGGTTCGAGACAAAGTTTATTCACACTTCACCTCTTGTGGGCAATATCATGTATAATTTCTTTACGTATGTTGGAGGTGGATTATGTAACCGGTAGCATATAAACTCTGAAAATGGTATCATATCCAGAAAGTTGATCAGTTTTCTTTTCCTATCTTAAAAATATACAAAAGACCAAATATTATATTATCCAGCTTCATCATTTATCCGAGTATTAATTTTTATGTCGTGGTCTAGTAGTTTCCATTGGAGGAGAAAGTTGTTATGTTGGTCTAGGTTAGAGATTAATTTTCTTCAAGTGAGAATTTTTTAATTATTTCTACTTGATCAAAAATTTTCACATTGATCTTTCCCCGCCCTAAGAGATTATGGGTCTCGACCTAGAACCTCCTAGTTAATTACAAATTGATCATTTTCATTAATTATCTTAGTTTTTTTTTTTTCAATTAGCCTAATGGCTTTTAATTCTTCTCCTTATACTGCAGGTACAGGGTTCGATCCCTGGTGTCTTGAGGATTTATAAAGTGGCAACACCACTGGACCACCTGTCCTCGGCAATTATCTTAGTTTTAAACTGTTTAGTTTGGAAGCATGAATTCCTTCAAAAAGAAAAAAAAATTAAAATGTTTTAAGTTCTCTAGCCAATACAGTAGAGCTCAGGCTAATATCAACTACGAGTAAGATGAGGATCGAACCCCAATGAAGAGGACCACTAGGCCTATTACATAGCCTCATCAAATTAGCATTATTCATTTTTTCATTCTACTGCTAAAGCTAACTTTCTGTGTCCAGCTTCAACGACAACTATATTTTATATATATAAATCCAGAAGCAATAAAAGGTCAGAGATATGTAAGTAAGTGCGTATTGGCTAATCTAATTTCCCCTTTTTAACGTCAATAAAGTAAGGTTTGGTTGTGGGCGGTCGGGGACCATTTCAGCTGAATCTTCCTATTTGAATTTCAAAATTCTCCCTCTTTTTTCGGGCTTTCAAATATTATCTAATGGGCCTTATTGGAGCTTATGCTTTGGAATTTTTGGATGGTTAGAGATACATCTGACCATAATATTCAGAACCAAAATACCAAATTGACCTGACCGGAAATAAATCGAATCAAACCGGAATCGACTAAATAACCAAATAGTTCATAAATTTAAGAATCAAGATAACTGAAACCGAATAAATACGCAACCAAGAACCAAATAGTTTTCTGAAATAACCGAAATACAATAATTATTTATATAGAATTTAATAATCTAAATATCCAAAATCGTAACTATAATTTAAATTTGTTAGTCAATTTAAATTACAATTACTAAATTCAATTTTTATAGTTAATTCATGGTCTATCTAAGATTTTTAAATATTTTTTAAAAAATTAGATAGAAATATCCACACCAAAATCAAACCGAATTTCAATAAATACTCATTGGTTACCACATTTTCTAAAATGAAAGAATAAGAACCGAAACTAAAATCGAATCAAACCAAATTTTAGTAATTGGTTATCATTATTTTAGAACCAAAAGAATCGAAGCCGAAAGAACCGAACCAAAGAACTGAATCCCATAGCTAGTTAGAGATATCGCTTGTTTTTTCTTCTTCTAAAACAAAATTGCAGGTTTTAGAGTGAGTGGTGAAAGTGAAACTACATTCTGTGGTCAGTATAAAAATGACTGTAGAAAAGCTATTTAAAAAAAAGAAAAAAAAGACTGGGTCGAGACACAAGCTATATGCTAAGCTAACCGATTCGGACCAGATACTCTTCTACGCCTACGCCTCTTCTGTCGGATTCTCCAAATGCTTAGTAGCACTAGAACTCCTACAAAACAACCGAACATAATCACATATGTTCGATAAACAATAATTATCTTTGATCATGTAATAATATCAAAAAGAAATGACAAGGTTGGGTATATACCACTAGCTGCAACACCAGCAGGTACAATCCAGCGAGTAGCAACAAGAAATGGAATGTCAATCTGCAAATTCACAACGTTCATATAAATTTTTGGTCGGTTGCTTCAATAAACTTATTTAGAAAAAAAGTTGGAGATAACATGAAGTACCTCGTCTCTATTAAAAAGGCCTCCCAGATACTTTTTCTTGGAAGAACTAAGCTCGGATGATCTCCAACGTGTTGGTCTTGTACTCTCTACTGTGAAATTTAAGCCTCCTGAATCATTGTCGTGATATCCGGGCAATCTACGGTTTCTACCTCTAGGATGTAAGTTATATCCTTTGGTTCCCCATACTTCAAATCTGGAGTCACTCTCACAGATAAGCTCCTTGCCGATCACTGAAGAGTATGTTGAAAAATTTACATCTGTTCTTCGGGATGGCAGTTGATTCTCGTCTATTGTTACGGGTGAATATCTCTTAGCAAAAGTTGAGAAAAGTACAGGGTCTTTGATATTTGAACTGGTGAAATCTAGCATTTTCTTCAAGAGCCAATAGCAGTTGGTGACCATGTGGCTACTATCCAGGCAATTTGAGTCTCCATATACACCAACTCGACCTTCACCAATCTCTAAAAGCCCAAGAACAGCAGGGTCTTCCTGTAAACAGAGCGGCATTATTACAAAATGTTCTCTGCAATTCAACTTTGAAAAATGCAAGGGACAGTTAGAAGCAAAGAGAAATAGTTTTTCATTACCTTGGATGATCCCGTCAGCAGTAGATTCTGTGTAGCACCACTCTCGGAGCTATCCAGCAAAGGAAAAGTGTGCAAAAACCCACCAGCCGGAAACCTGGCTATGTTTGTTCCAGAAGCATATCGACTCTGCTCCCCGTCAATACTGAAATCCCCATTCAGAATTTTGTCTCCAAACGCAATCCCAAATGATGCTAAAAGGTTATTAAGTGCGGGGATATTTGCACCTCCAGTGACTGGAGTCCACCAACTGCGTGTGTTATCATCGAAGAATCTCATTTTCACCATGGTATCAACATTATACCACTCAGCAAACACAACCAGACCCAGTCCTGTATTGACAACATCATCTCTCAGTTTCTCAATTTCTTCTGGGAAGTATTCATCTTCAAGGTCAACCATCAAAAGGGTTCCATATCGCCGAGCATCAAAGCATGTAAGGGGAGAACCAAGAGTCTCGATAAAGTACCCAGCATCACGTAACATGTTGAACATGATGTGAAAGTTTGTGTGCAGGTGATCACCATGCCAATCAAGAATGTCATTGCGAACATCCAAAGAGTCTCTTGGAATATAGCCTGGAGGATACTTAATGCTGTGAAATTGATCCCACAAAAGGCGTTTCTCTCGTGGTGGAGTGGGAATTACTTTCAGTTTCAACTGAAGAGAACAAGTACTTCTTCTTAGCCCACTTTCTCCAGGGGCTGATGGACTATAGACTTTCACAGTTACATTTCCTTCTATTTCACCTGCAAAGTGTGCACCTTCTTCCTTGATCTGCATGTGTAAAGCTAGATACCCCGTCCACGGCCATATGACATCTGGGTATTTAAAGTGAATACTCAGAAGATTTCCTTCCTCGTTTGCAGGATGCCAAGTAGGTGGACCATCAATATATCCAATGACACCCATTCCATTTAAAATTGTCGTGTTGAATATTACAGGCATAGCACCCGCATATAGTGGCTGACGACAAAAGGGCCAGGAATATGGACAATCATTATAATCAAGAATGCTCGGGAAAATGCTTGCTCGGGGGTGGTAGCTCTTTAAAATTTCATATGATTCTAATCTGACAAAGAGTCAAAAAATTAGAGAGCAAAAATATTATGAAATTTGAATCACATAAAAAAAGAATACCAATACGGATTAGTTAACTTACAGATCAACTCTTCCTGCACCCTGCTCATACATATTAGGACCTGAAAGCTTAGCAGCACCCTCGACCAAAGCTTGCTTCATACTTGCTGGATTAAGCAGATCCTTCCTTTTAGCTTCTGGAATAACACTTACAAGCAGGCAAACAATACCAGCAACAACAGGACTAGCCACACTTGTTCCAGACAAGCTTTTACAACCAGTGCTGATCTTAGACCCCATGATGTCACGGCCATACGCAACCACATCTGGTTTGACACGGCCATATCTGTGAGCAAAATTTTGAAGTTAGGATTTGCATGAAAACAAGCTTTTTGCATCCCTGTGATAGTAGGGTTTGTAAAAAGGGAATGTAGAAGCAGCATAGAAATACAGTACCCATGAGGAATTTCCCAGGTACTCATGCCACGAGATGAAAATGAAGCTATGTGATCATCATAGTCAATACCACCGACACCTATGACATCACTCTGGTCAGCTGGATTATTTAATGTTCCATATAGTGGCCCATCATTTCCGATTGCAGACACCATAATGATATTGCTGGCTGTTATTTCCCAAACCTGTTCGAAAGTAATTAGCAACTCTGGCACAGACTACTATTCATATATCCTAGAGAGAAACACCCCACCACTTGACTCGGTAGGAAAATGCAAACTTCAACCAATAGATACAATTACCTTCTCTACAAAAGGCAGATCCAGGTAATCCGGTCCCCCAATGCTCAAATTTAACACATCCATATTTGTTGCTATAGCGTAGTTGAAAGCATCAAGAAACCATGAGGTGTATGATACCTGCAACAAGCTGAGCGCAAACTTATCATAACCTATTAGGGGAAGAGAAAAGGATGACACAAATATAAATAGTGGTCAATTATAAGGATGGACGTGTAGATCCCTATAACCAATATCAGTATCATCAAAAAATGTAACTGGGGAAACACAAATAGAAATAATTGGATCATGACTGAGTTAGCTTAGCTGAAAGGAACGTTAAATCCATTGCCTCATACGAAGATGTATCTGTTGCGTGATCATGCATTACCTGAGCATCTGTGAATACTCGGAAAGCATATATTTCCGTGTCTGAGGCAAAACCGAGACATTCTGAATTTTGTCCAGCAATAACACCAGCAACAAAGGTCCCATGCCCGAGGTTGTCATTCAAAGTGTCTTCATTTGTCCAATTTGTACGCTCCTGAAAGTTACTGCGTCAATACCAGCTTCAGAGCTTTATAAAACAAGTAGCTATAAACACTACTCCTCTCTGAGATATTGGAGAAATACTGTGGTTTTAACACTTTCTCCAGATAGTGGTACCTTGATTTTACGGAAATGGGGGTGGTCAACTCTTATTCCGGTATCAAATATGGCCATTTTGACTTTAGCACCTGTGAACCCCTTCTTCCAGAGAGCATCGGCTCCAAACATGGACGTGACTTGTGTCTTCTGCAACATAAAGAAAGTGTAACTTATAAGAGAACTCTGAATTGATCACATAGATTGAAGAGGAAAATCAGGTCACAAACAAATTAAATATATAATATAGTAAAGAAGCTGGAAGAGTACTAAAGAATGTTTGCGTCTGCATTCAGCTAATCCATTTTAGTCGCATTTATTGAGCTTAACAATAACAGAGCTTAACAATAACAGATAGTAACTTGATAATTTCTCACCTGACCAAGAAGATGTCGTTTCCAATTTAACGAGGTGTTACTTGTAGCTGCCGTCGCTAAGGAATTAGTGCTTTCTTCGAAAGACATCGAAGTGAAGATCTTACCCCGACGTTTCTTCCCGTCGAGAAAAGATCCTCCAAGCAAAACTCTCTGATACCTGAACTCTACGTTCAGGTCTTTTACCATCTCTAGCCCTTCAATTTCTCCAACCACGGTCTTTTTTCCGCTTTCCTCGATCCATATAACACCAAAGTCTGTCGGATACTTCGACGCCGGATTCTTTCTCTCGATCCAACCCCAACCACCGGATCGGACCTTCGATTCAAGGTAAATTTGATGATCATTCGCCGGCTTGTACTGCTTAAATCGGATTATGTAGTTGTTCCGCGTTGAAGTATCAGCCTCCGAACGAGTAACGTTCTTCGGATTGGGATTTTGTTGCTGAGGACGGTAAGTGCTGTGACGGAGCCAGAAGAGAGAAACGGAGAGGAAAATAACGAGGATATAGGATCTGTTGGTGGATGAAGAAGCTCCAGCAAGCACCTTCATGGCGATTATTGAATTAGGATTTGATACCACGATTCACACACCTCATGCCGTAACTCTGGGGAAATTGCTTCACTCCGTTTGTATTTTGATTTTCTGGCCTCTGACGAAAAACACTGTAGAGATGGTGTAGACGACTTTGAACCGGTTGGTCGGTTTATATTAAACCGAATTAACCGACTGATTATTTTGATTTTATGGATTTAAGTTAATTAAAGTCGGTTCGGTTTGGTTTAAAGAGCCGTTTGTCTTCCATTATTAAGCCATTTGCACTTTCCTTTTGTCTCAGTCAAAGATCGTCAAAGTGAAGAAGACGAAAAGTCCAACCAGAACACATAACACTTCACTCCACTTGGATCGGAATTGTTTGACGATTCTACTGTCGGTGCTTCTTCAACATGTCTTTTCCACTTAAAGAGTTTCAATTTTCTCTGAGTTGAGCGATGTTTTAGATTTCCATCAAGATGGAGATTAGATCTGAGCTCCGGAAACATTGCCGAAGTGGAAAGCGGAAATGGGCTATTCTGGTTGGGATTGTGTTTCTTACTCATATCTTGTTGTTACTTTCATATGGTGACTCCTTAAGATATCTGTTGCCTAATGGCCGTAAGCTTAAACTGCCCAATGAGAACAATGCGTTGATTACTCCATTAGAATACGCTCTTCTTGGAAACACTATTGCGACTAACGTTTCTGCTGGATCAGGGGAGAAAATTGGGTATGATTCAGGTTTAGTTCTAAGGAATGAGTCAGAGGATGATGAAGGGTTTGTTGAAAATGTTGATATTGAGAGCTTTGAAGATGTCAGGGACAGTGTCATCTTCAACGAAGAGTCTCAAAGAAATGTCAGTCTTCTTACTTCAGAGAAAACTGTAATACAAAGCGAGGGAGTTTCAATTAGTAATTATGAACATAAGGTGCAAAATGTGTCATTGCAAAGTCTGAAGAACATGAAGAGTCCTATGTCCTCAGTGAGCAATCCACCTCTTTTTCAAAATAGTTCCTTGTTAATTTCTACCAAGGTAAGTACGAAGAAGAAGAAGATGCGGTGTAATATGCCACCAAAAACTGTGACAACATTAGATGAGATGAATCGGATATTGGCAAGGCACCGTAGGACTTCACGTGCAATGGTACTTGTGCTGCCTCTCCTGTTTAGTTTCTTTTTAACTTTAGTTAATATGCAATTGAGAGAATAATGTTTCCAATGTAGCGACCACGTTGGTCTTCTAAGAGAGATGAGGAGATACTGGCTGCAAGAAAGGAAATAGAGAATGCTCCTGTTGCAAAAATTGAACGGGAACTCTACCCTCCACTATTCCGTAATGTTTCCATGTTTAAGAGGTAAAGTTGCAGAGCTTAGGCCTAGTTCTAAACTTTTTGTTGGTTAAGGAAAAGAGTAATGGGGGACACGAATTCACGAAGTCTCTCGACATTCCTGTCTAAGTGTCTTTAGTTCTACATGATGAAGTTTAGTACTACTACTGTAAAAACTGTATCATAGGGTCCTAAGTTGAGAAAGTTACTGTGAAGGGAAGGAAAAGGGGAAGCTTGAGTTCATATTTTGTGTTTAGTTTACAATTTTGGTCTGTTTGGTAATCTTGACCGTTGACATATCCGATTTAGTTATATGCCTCAGGAGTTATGATCTCATGGAACGGATGCTCAAGGTATATGTATACAAGGAAGGAAGCCGCCCCATATTTCATACTCCGATACTCAAGGGATTGTATGCATCAGAGGGATGGTTCATGAAGTTGATGGAAGGGAACAAACAGTACACTGTAAAGGATCCAAGAAGGGCTCACTTGTACTATATGCCATTCAGTGCACGTATGCTAGAATTCAAGCTTTATGTGCGTAACTCTCACAACCGAACTAACCTACGCCAGTTTCTTAAGGAATACACTGAGCACATCAGTTCCAAGTATCCTTTCTTCAATAGAACCGATGGAGCTGATCATTTCCTTGTCGCTTGTCATGATTGGGTATGGGCATGGATCTCCTTTAATTCTTCAGGTTAAAGTAGTCAGCAAACGTTAACAATATTATATGTTAAATTTGGGCTCTCTAAACAGGCACCATATGAGACAAGGCACCACATGGAGCATTGCATCAAAGCTCTATGCAATGCAGATGTAACAGCAGGCTTCAAGATTGGAAGAGACATCTCACTCCCTGAAACATATGTCCGAGCTGCTAAAAATCCGCTTCGTGACTTGGGTGGAAAACCGCCATCTCAGAGGCACACACTGGCTTTCTATGCTGGAAGTTTGCACGGTTACTTGCGTCCTATTCTGCTGCAGCACTGGAAAGACAAAGACCCGGAAATGAAAATCTTCGGACGAATGCCACTTGGTGTGGCAAGCAAGATGAATTACATTGAGCAGATGAAAAGCAGCAAGTTCTGCATATGTCCTAAAGGGTATGAAGTCAACAGCCCAAGGGTGGTTGAATCTATCTTCTATGAATGTGTCCCTGTAATAATATCCGATAACTTTGTGCCGCCTTTCTTTGAGGTTCTTGACTGGAGTACGTTCTCAGTCATTGTTGCGGAGAAAGACATACCGAGGTTGAAAGACATTTTGTCTTCAATACCACAAGAGAAATACGTGAAGATGCAAATGGCTGTGAGAAAGGCTCAGAGACACTTTTTGTGGCATGCTAAACCGGAGAAATATGATCTGTTTCATATGGTTTTGCATTCTGTTTGGTATAACAGAGTGTTTCAAGCAAAGCGTAGATGACATTACTTTGAACTGCTTATGGTGAAGACTGAAGACAAGAGTTTGATCCAATGTACTTGTCTGTTGTTTGTAAATAGAATATTGCGACTCATATTTTGTGTATGGAGCGGGCAATTTAAATAGTTAGCTGATGAGCCCAATGTGCCTATTAATGGGCTTTAGGCCCACTAAAATAACCCTAACTGCGACAATTGCGCTCTGAAACGTTGTCGTTTCAGTTTCAGAGAAATTCGCTTAGACCATTCTCCACGAGGCTTGTCGTCGTCGTGAGCTTGAACGTAAAAGCCATGAACAGTGAGAAGGAAGAAGAATCATTGGAGGTCGAAGATTCGGCTGATGTCCTCGATCTCACTAGTTATCAGCTCCACAATCTCGATGGAGTCGAGTTGCCGCCGACGCTGATTGAGCTGGACCTTACGGCGAACCGTTTGTCGGGATTAGACTCGAGGATCGCTCAGCTTTCCACGCTCAGGAAGCTTTCTCTTCGCCAGAATCTAATCGAGGATTCCGGTGTGGAACCGCTGTCTCGCTGGGATGCCTTATCCGATCTCGAGGTAATTCCGGAATCTATTTTCTCCTGCCTGCATAACAACAGTTGTTGGACGTGGAATTGATTGGGTTGGCTAATTTCCTTTTGTATTTCTTCTTGTATAGATGCATATTTAATTTGCATCTTCATCTTTAATTTTCTTGAGAATTGTATTGGCATTTATTGCCAGAGAGGCCCTAGAAATAGGCATAGAACAATGTGGTAATGGATTCAGCTTCATGGATTTTAAGCTTTTTCCATCATAATGAAAGAATTCGCAATACTTTTGTTTATTTATGCAGGAGCTAGTTCTCAGAGATAACAAGCTCGCAAAAGTACCAGATGTCAGCATATTCACAAAGCTTTTGGTTTTCGACATATCTTTCAATGAGATTACTTCTTTGCAAGGATTATCAAAGGCCTCTAGCACATTGAAGGAACTCTATGTGTCTAAAAATGAAGTTAACAAGATTGTGGAGATTGACCACTTACACAACTTGCAAATTCTTGAACTGGGGTCCAATAGATTGCGGGTTTGTCCTCCTTGATATTTCTAATCTCTTTACAGTGCTTTAGCCATGCATATGAAAGCATTGAGGTTTCAGGTTATGGAAAATATGGAAAACTTTACGAAATTAGAAGAACTTTGGCTTGGAAGAAACCGTATCAAAGTTGTCAACCTGTGTGGGCTCAATTGTATAAAAAAGATTAGCTTGCAGAGCAATCGATTGACCTCTATGCAAGGATTTGAGGTGTGCATCATTTACCTTTTGGCAGATATTTTATCCTTCGTACCAGCATTTTATTCTTCTGATGCATGAAAAAAATATGTGCCAGGACTGTGTTGCTCTTGAAGAGTTATATTTGAGCCATAATGGTATCTCGAAAATGGAAGGCTTGAGTGCATTGGTTAACCTAAGGGTTTTGGATGTGTCGAACAACAAGCTCACATCAGTTGATGAAATTCAGAACCTTACAAAGTATTTCACCTTTCCCTTGCTTTAGAGTTCAAATCAAGTTTTGTTTTTTGGTGATCTGTTTTCCTATCCTGACTTTACCTTAATCTATAGGTTGGAAGATTTATGGCTCAATGACAACCAGATAGAATCACTTGAAGCAATCACAGAAGCTGTTGCAGGATCTAAAGAGAAGCTTACCACTATCTACCTAGAAAACAACCCTTGTGTAAGTTTAATCATGATCGATGTCTATCAGTCTCACTTTCCATCAAAGTCTTGTCATGCATTATTGAACCTATCTTGGTTTTGCTTTATGATATGGCTTGTCAACTTAATGGTGCACATATGATCCCATTGCCTGCTATTTTTCAATCCGCATTGTAATGTAAACAACTCAGTATTTATGTATCTTTTAGTAACACATAAAAACCTTAGTTGTTGATCTAATGAGGTTTTTTAAGCCCTTTGGATCAGAACTTGCATATCACAACTTAGTTTTAGTTTTCTGGATCCATTGATTCATTTTCTAATTTGTTTAAATCATTTCACGTTTGGATCCATTAAGTGATATCTAGTTAAAAGTATGTGATTTTGTTTGTCCATCTCTTCTCAGGCCAAGTCTTCGGATTATGTTGCTGTGCTCAAACAAATCTTCCCAAATGTGGAGCAAATAGATTCTAACATATTTGCTTAGAGATGGATATTTCTCTTGTACTTTCTTTAACGAGTGTCTGCTTCCTGGAGGTTCAGACTTCAAAGCATGGCACCATCGGATTCAGTATAACAGGTACAACACAGATTTCCCGACATATACATGTGTATGCTGATTACCATAAAGAAGTGCAGAGTAAATTAAGTTTCTCTCTTCATGAATATTTAACAAACCGTTTTGAAATAACTCTTGTCCCTTGCTAGAAATCAACACTTGTTTTGGTAACAGTATGTGGACCTCGTCCTAAAACGAAGTCCTGAGTCTGAGGTTGTCTTTGTTTCGACCAACAGTAACTTGTATACTTTGATTCATATCTTTTGACTTTTACCGTGACTTTCTTTTCAATTTCATGGGATTGTGTCAGTATTGAAAAGTTGCTATGTTAAAGATTTTTGCTACGCTTTGGTCACTTTTTATCAAAGGTTTGGGCTTCTAATTAATAAAACAACTACTGTAATAACCCAAACAAATTCGTAATGTTTTAACAAATTGCCTCTAATACGAATTGTGGCCCAAGATAGCCCGTTGCGTTAGAGAACTGTTGGGCCAAGCACAATTGAACCTATTGCCAAGTGGGCACAATATCTCTTATGTTGCACAATACATTGCACGCCTACGGACCTGTTACTATTTTGGATGAATTCTATTTAGGTCCAGCTCAGTTTAGGTTTCAATTTTTTTTTTTCAATAGCACCGGTCGTTTCGTTAGTGACATTCCTACACAGGCAGCGAAATTCAATTTTTGAATGTACAAAGAATTTCTGTTTTTAATAGACACTAGAATAAAAACCACATATATTTTAGATTTCAATTTATAAAACCAAAATATCGAAATACCTGAAAATAATTTGATTTTTTCTCAAAATTATTTAAAATATCTAAAACTAATCAAAAAATATCTGAAAATCTGAAAAATATTTGAATACACAAAAATATTTGAAAATTAATCTAGTACGCGATTGCTTTGGGATAGGAAGCGAATTTGAACCAACACTCATAGGTATCTATGTTGAAGATTTTTGGATATTTATGAAGATATGGACCTGATTCTAACTTGTATTTTGATTAAGTTTTGGTTCGAAATCCTATCCTTGGTTGGCGTTTTCATGCCCTTTCTAAAACCAAATTTCTATGTTGAACCAAAAATGCCTTTTTTTCTTGAGGTTTTGGTTGACCAGATATATACTTCCTCAATTTAAGTTTAGTTGTCATTTTAAATATTTCCACGTACAATAAAATAGGTAAATGTTTTATTATGATCTTATTTGACTATTAAAATTCCAAACTATTTAATATTTAATTTATTTAATGATGGGCAAATGATATAATTTTATATTAAAAATTATATTGGAATATGAATGACATCTTAATATATATTGGAGACACTTTCATTTTGACCGTGTTATAAATTTTATGATAAAATTAACATATGATTTGTAACAACCTTTAAAAATAGGCATAAAGTAGATTTTGTTACAGACTATATATAAAAATTTAAAACTAATAAATATTTTTTTTTAAAAAACAAAAATTAATATTAATATATCGGTTACAAATTCAGTTCTTGGTTTGGTTCAAGTTTAGGTTTAAACTAGGTTTTCTGGATACATAAATTTAAGACTCATTTATGGTATTTTTTCGGGTTTTGTACGAACATATATCATTTATTAACCTTTCTTCTAATTCGGTATTTTGATTCTTTTGATTTAAGACTTACTCAAATATTTTTAATTTTTGGTTATGGTTCGATTCGGTATAAATCGAGTTCGGGTTTAGCAGTATTTTTATATAAAATTTTAAAATTAAAAACAATAATAATAATAATAATAATAAAGTTTTAGAAAGCTAAAACTTGGTTATTGATTTGGTTTTGGTTCGGGTTCGGACTTAATATTTTGGATATATAAATTTAGGACTTATGTGAGTATTTTGTCGGATGGTTCCTTTAATACAAATCAATTTTGGTTTTGGTTATAATTACTGATCAACATCTCAAAAACAATATTTCAAAATATTAGCATGGATCTAATAACCTAAATAAATAAAATTTGAAAACAATCAAATCATGCCTTTATAACATGGTATAATTGTAAAACACAAAAATAGTCTAAAATGATAAGTAATCTAAAATTGAATGAGTAACTGGTCTGTAAAGTCAACTCCTCTTAGTGACTCATCGGTTTGGTTTAATTGTTATTTTCCCTACACAAGATTAAACCGGATGAATTTAGATGCGTTGTAGCGAATAAGATTTTGCCATGTGTTAAATCCACGAAGCCTTGGTCCCTCAGTTTCACTTTCTCTTTACCGCAGTTTAACACGTAATTCTCGTGAGATAGTTTTTTGCCGAGAAGAAAAACCCTTCGTCTACCGTTGAAGTCGTCTCTGTTCAATCTCACACTCTCTAATCCGATTCTTCGAGGCCGAGAGCTCACTTCCTTCGAGTATAATGGCGGCTCTAGAGAGCCCTAATCCGGTAACAATGTCTCCGATGAGGCAGGCTTTTGGCAACGTTCTCTCTGTCTTCATCCTCGTCCTCATTGGAGTCCTCGCTTTCTCGATCCGACTCTTCTCTGTGAGTCCACTCATCTCTTAGCTCCTTTTATTTATTCCAGTTTTCTACTATATGTTAGGCTTTAAGATCCGATCGGACTCGTTAAGATCCGAGTATTTTAGATCCGATTTATAGGTGTAGCTTTGCGTTGTTCATTCAATGCTTACTCTGAGATTTGATAGTTATATCTTCTTAATTTTTCTTTGGAAACTGTGAGGTTGCTTTGAATTAGGTAGGAATTCTTCACTACGCTGCAGATAAGGCTAATTCTTGCTTGGTTTTAGCAATCTCATACTTTCCATTGTTTGATTACTGTTTGTAACGTTCACAAATTTATTTTCAGGTCATAAAGTATGAAAGTGTGATTCATGAGTTTGATCCTTACTTCAATTATAGAGTCACCCAGGTTCCCTCTCTTTTCTCAAATCCACAGGATATTAATATAAGCTTTGTGGCAGAGTTCTCCTATTAATCTATCACGTTGCGGTCATTTTTAAATTTGTTGTTTATTTCAGTTCTTATCGAAGAATGGAATATACGAGTTCTGGAATTGGTTTGATGACCGGACCTGGTAATTTGAGGATCAGAACTCTAGATCTTTTGGTGTATTGCTATCTTAAATAGCATTATTGTGAACTTATTTAGTTTCCATTAATTTGGGCTTTTAGGTATCCTCTTGGCCGTGTGATTGGAGGAACTGTTTACCCTGGGTTAACGTTGACTGCTGGAACCATTTGGTGGTGAGTGTAGGTAGTATCAATTATTTGATATACACGTATGGGTCAGTTTTAATTTTAGATATATATGTTTATAAACCACAGGGCTTTAAATGCGATAAACATTCCTCTGTCAGTAGAGACTGTTTGTGTCTTCACTGCACCTGTATTTTCAGCTTTCGCATCTTGGGCAACTTACCTTTTGACCAAGGTTTGTCTTACGTCTAACTTAATTTCTCTAGTAAATTCCAGAATGAGCAATTCCAACAGTATCTGTTTGCATTCTAACAGGAAGTGAAGGGCTCTGGTGCAGGACTAGCAGCTGCTGCTCTTTTGGCCATGGTAATTAATACGATTGGTATACATGAAGTTTTACTTTAAGTGGTGATCGGAAAACATTCTACCATAAACATTAAGTTCCTATAACATAATGGCTATAAGTTTTAAAAGCTTATTGTTGGTTATATGATGCCATGTACAGTACTCACCATTAGTGGAACTTGCCACAAAAGTTTCTTGGTGCGATTCTTTAAAATATAAATTATTTTTATTAAATGGTTATTATTGCAGGTTCCCTCGTATATATCCCGATCTGTAGCTGGAAGCTATGACAATGAAGCTGTTGCCATTTTTGCTTTGATCTTCACTTTTTATCTTTACATAAAGGTAAGGGTTTTCTCTAACGGCATGTAAAGTTGTTTTCTCTATGGAGCATATCTATTATAGAATTCCTTCAATAAGCAACATCAAGCTTTCTCTCGTAAACTTCAGTTTAATTTATGTTATACTTATTCTTTCTGGTGATCCCTATATCATGATTTTTATGCAGACGCTCAATACAGGTTCCTTGTTTTTTGCCACCCTAAATGCCATTGCATACTTTTACATGGTATGACTTGGACAATTCTCCTTTTCTCCTTATTCTCCTTTCTTGTCTTTACTTTATCTTCTCAACTTTCAGTTTTTTTTTCCCTTCATATAGGTATGTTCTTGGGGAGGATACACCTTCATTATCAATCTAATACCAATGCATGTGCTTCTGTGCATCGTAACTGGCCGATACTCTCCCCGACTATACATTGCTTATGCTCCTTTGGTAAGAATCATAATGCTTATACTCCATCAAAATTTTTGAACTGTCCTCTGGAGGCTTATTTATGAAGCTCTGCAATTATTATACAGATAATTTCCAGTAGTATTCTTCCAAAATTATTTGTCTCTTTAAAGGAGTGGAGTTGTATTTATAAGTTGGAAACTGATAACAGCTGAAATGAAAAAATTCTGAATGTTATTGACACCAAGTGTGTATGCAGGTTGTCTTAGGCACGCTTTTAGCTGCATTGGTACCTGTTGTTGGTTTCAATGCCGTTTTGACTTCTGAACATTTTGCCTCGTTTTTGGTGAGTATATTCCTCAATAATTTGTTATGTTTGCCTGGTTTTGTAAATGCTTAGTTTGTTGGTTTTTGATTTGCATGTTAAATCAATCATGGTTTAATCCTTTTGGTGCTTAATTTTGCTAGTTATGTCTGTAGACTTTCTTAGTTAGTAATTAAAAGTACAATGCATCGAGATGAATACGTTGGATTTTAGCTTTATGTTTGTGCAAGTGATCAGAATTTTGTATGACTTATTTTCTTCATTTACTTCTATTTTATCTGATAAAAATTAATTTATCGGTAACTTGTGCAGGTTTTCATCATCATCCACGTTGTAGCTCTTGTATACTACATCAAAGGCATGCTTTCTCCGAAAATGTTCAAAGTTGCTGTGACACTTGTTGTGTTTATTGGCCTGTAAGCTTTCTTACTCTGTTGTTCTCTGACATGTCTACAACTACCACACCTTCATAAGAGGAGTTTATCTGCATCTGATCCAACTGTTCATAGCTAGAACAGTTGGGATAACCTCTAGCTTTGGATATGTGTCATGGGATAAAACATTTATTTCTGCTTCATTATATGTTGCAGGGTTGTGTGTTTCTTAGTTGTGGCAATTCTTGTGGCATTGGTGGCTTCAAGTCCGACAGGAGGATGGAGTGGTAGGAGTTTGAGTCTACTTGATCCGTGAGTGGTTCTAATTTTTCAATCTTGTTTTTCTCTAGTGATCTAGTTTCTTAGTAAATTCCGAGTATGGCCTTGTCCACCTATCTGACACTCCCTTGTTCTTGGTTCTTTATTATCATACTACAGAACTTATGCAAGCAAGTACATTCCCATTATTGCAAGTGTCAGTGAACATCAACCACCAACTTGGCCGTCTTATTTCATGGATATCAATGTTTTGGCTTTCTTGGTTCCTGCTGGCATCATTGTGAGTTTAATTTTAATTGTAGTTAGATTTGTACTAAATAATATTACTCTTTAGCTACATAACTAGTGTTGATTCTTTTCTCTTTTCTTATCTTCTGTTGCTAGGCATGCTTTTCGCCTCTATCTGATGCCAGCTCTTTTGTGATCCTTTATATTGTAATGTCTGTATACTTTTCTGGAGTTATGGTGAGTGGCGCATCTACAAATTGCAGTTTCATTTTTCCATTGTCTACTTCTTTGCTTCAACACTGTTTCATCTCTCTTCCTGATCTCTTAGGTTCGTCTTATGCTCGTGCTTGCTCCAGCAGCATGCATCATGTCTGGGATTGCGCTCTCTCAAGCTTTTGATGTTTTCACAGGTTCCATCAAATACCAATTAGATGGATCGTCTAATTCCACAGATGATGTAAGTTGCTTCTCTCTCTACTTTATTATCTGAAGAGTCATCTGTGCTAGCCAAGTCCAGAGAAAATGATTTATGTTTCGACTGTTAGGCAGAGGACAAAAATGCCCCAAAAGATGATGCTTCTGCTGGCAAGACTGATAAGGGTGAAGACATTGTAAAAGAGCGGTCTTCCAAAAAGGGCAAGAAGAAAGAGAGAGAACCTGTTGATAAACCTTCCGTTAAGACCAAGAATAAGAAGAAAGCTCTTGTTTTGCCACTCGAAGCCTCTATAGTTGCACTTCTTCTCCTTATAATGTTGGGTGCTTTCTATGTGGTATGTAGACTTTCTTCGAGTTGTTATTTATGGTTTTCTACAGTTGGTGTAAACGACAAAGTTCAAATGATCAGACTTTCAACTACATATATTTTTTTGTAGATCCATTGTGTTTGGGCAGCTGCAGAAGCATATTCAGCCCCATCAATAGTTTTGACATCTCAATCACGCGATGGCCTTCACGTTTTTGATGATTTTAGAGAGTCTTATGCATGGTTAAGCCATAATACTGATGTGGATGATAAAGTAAGTTTTCTTTTTGACAAAAAAACAAGTCAACATTTAGATCCTATTAAGCATCCTATGGTAGATCTATAACCTGTCTATGATATATGAAGTTGCCTGAGTTTGGTTTGCACAAACAAAATCATGTAGGTGGCATCATGGTGGGACTATGGTTATCAGACGACAGCTATGGCTAATAGAACTGTTATTGTTGACAACAACACATGGAATAATACTCACATTGCAACGGTTGGCACTGCAATGTCATCTCCAGAAAAGGCTGCGTGGGAAATTTTCAACTCCTTAGATGTGAAATACGTTCTAGTTGTCTTTGGTGGTATGTGTTCAGTTCATTACGATGTATATTATCTCTGAAGTATATCCTCTGATCAGACAATCATTTCATCAGGTCTTATTGGTTACCCAAGTGATGATATTAACAAGTTTCTGTGGATGGTGCGTATTGGGGGTGGCGTCTTTCCTCATATCAAGGAAGCTGATTATCTGGTACCATTGTTTTGTTCCATTCGATTTCAGCAACTAAGTTGTAATGGCTCAATAATTTTTTAAACTTTGGATCTGAACCAATTACCTATTAATTTGCAAAGAGGGATGGCCAATACCGGATTGATTCGGAGGCCACTCCAACAATGTTAAACTGCCTGATGTACAAGCTCTCTTACTACAGGTATGATACTTTCCTTTAAGTGTAACCTTGAACTCTGTTTTCAAGGGCTTAGTTTGGTATGTTTCATTTACCAGGTTTGTAGAGACAGATGGAAAAGGTTTTGATCGGGTCAGGCGGACAGAGATTGGAAAGAAGAATTTCAAGCTCACACATTTCGAAGAGGTCAGAATTAAAATCTTTACCACAAAACCAGAGATGCATTGAGATTACATGGTAGATTCTGGTAAATATGACTAATTCTGTCATCAGGTATTCACAAGTCACCATTGGATGGTTCGGATATACAAGCTAAAACCTGCCAAAAACAGGATTCGTGGTAGAACAAAGAAAAAGAATTTGGTAAGCAGAAGAAATTTTTTTTGGTGAATTAGCCTAAAATCCGACTTCAAACCATATCAATGCTAACCTATTTGAATCATCTAGTTCATAAATTACATTTGGGCTTTATTAGTCAAATTTTGAGTATCAATCATCAGTACACAAATGAGTTTTTGAGTTTTTGGAAGATAAGAGTAATTGTTGTGTTTGATGCCAGAAACCAAGCTTAAAATCAGAGAAGAAGAACCCATGGATCTAGGACTGTTGGAGAAAGGATGAGTTTTGTGTTAAACTCTTAGGCAACTCTTTGTTCTCGAGGAAGTTGCTGCAGACGCAGTCAGATTTCTGGTCTAGGATTCGTATAAAAATTTTGTTATCTTTATTTGGATTTTGTTAAAGACGACTTTAATGTTTATTCGTATTAGCCAAATCGAATCACGATCCAACCCAAAAAAACTCGAAATGTTGAATTTACTTTGTCAAATTTTCCCCAAGTAGAAGATAATTAACATTATATCAGTTTTTTGTTTCGATACAACGCAAAAACTATTCCGGAATCGAACTCTGGTTATCACTTGGAGCTACATGACTTCTTTGTATCGAACTTTGGTTAAATATAAACAGTTGACTATTTGGGTACACTTCTCTATTAATTAAATGAACAAAGACCACAATCCAAATTTTCTTCTGCCCCAAAACCAAAACAATGCAAATTTTTGAAGTCAAATTTGATAGAAAAAACTCCAGGCAGTTCAACTCTTTGGAATTAAACTTGGCAGGAAAAACCGTAGAAATGAACATTAAACCACTTGACTAAATTTATTTCTCTACATACAGGCAAACTCTTTGAAACTAAACTCGGTAGGAAGAATTGCAGAAGTGACATTAAACCACTTGATAGAGAAATAAAAAGGAATATTGAAAATTCGAGTGGATACACTTCTCTATGTACAGCATGATGTTAATTTACAAATATGAAAATCTAGTATTTAAAGCAAAATAATGACAAATTAGTAATGTTAAGTCATCCTTAAGGTAATAATTAAGATAAATAGTATGGACAACTAGTAATATTTAGCAAGTATGAATAGATTGCAAGCTTAGAATAATGCTGTCACAAGTAGACACGATATATTTGCATTTCGTTTTATATTAGGAACTCAATGTCAAATTAAATACGTACACATAATTTTATATAATTTAACTAGAAAATTGTCAGTGTATTAATTTTATGTAAAAAAGATTGTCAACGTATTATTCACACCACTTACGCAAGCAATTGCGTTTTATCAACAAATAAATGTATGCAACTATATTGTTAAAAGAATGTAAAATCTAGGAAATAATTCATTTTATTGAATGCCTCTGAAGGGACAGCAATACAATTATTCAATAAATTCTGGTTTGTATCATAATATATAATTCGTACGATAATCCTTTGAATAAATGTAACAATTACTAGTAGTAGTACTACAGATATATTTAATTTAAAATATTTGGATATGTATTTCACCAGATGGACAAGATAACTGCTATTACAAACGTGGACTTGTAAAAAAAACGCATGCTTCAGTGTCTTACGGACATGCCTCCAATCGAAACGCACGTCGTTTTGACATCCATTAACTAAAACATAACTTCATATATTTTTACGTTAGTTACAAAATTAAACTATATACGTGAAGCCTGTAACATGCCAATAGCGTAAAACGCTTTTAAATATTTTAGTATTTGGGTTTAATCAAGTAAAGAATAATTATCTGGACAAGTGTTTTTGTTCAAATGGTTAAATGTTTATACATAAAAAATTTTAATCGGATTTTGACTCCAAAGTGTTGCATAGCCCGCACGATAGAATTTGCTTTATACATCAATTTTTTTGTTGTTAACAAAAAGGAAAATTATGATTCAACAAAATCATCCATATTATAGATTATTATTAATTAAATATTTAGGTGGTGAGTGGTGGCATCTAAGTCTACTAAAGGTAGACGCATTTACACATATAGAGATCGAGTTTCAGCACCTATATTATGTAGAAACTAATATAGGTAGAAACTTGGTCGGCCAGTTGTAGTGAAAAAAAAAAAAACTAAATATTTGGGTGTTGGGTGGATAAGTTTTGCTTTGTAAGCTACTTATGTTTAGAGGGGGGACAAATATATAAAAGTCAAACATGTTTAATTTGTAAAGAACAAGTGCAAAAGTCAAACTTTAGTTAATTTAGAAGAAATAAAAAGAAGTCAACTTGGACAACATCATTGCTGGCATATTAACCAAGGACATGTATGGATGTTAGGGAGCAAAGAATAAATCAAGTGAAAGAGAGATTACCGTTCGTTAAGACAAATTCAATTTTTTCTGTTACAAGTAACAATGACTCGAAGAGCAGTTTCTTGAAGTAATGTTAACAAAACAAACATAAAATATAATGTCCCTTCGTTGACAACAAAATATAATAGTTGATATATTAACGAAAGAACGATCCTGCATTCAGGAATGGATCATAAGTCTCTATAGGATATACTCGTACAGATCATGTAAACTATATATAATGTATAACTAAGCCAAAACGTTTGTGGTCTAGTAGTACCCAATTGTGCATAGCATTTTGGGAAATACTAGGTTCAAGTTTCTTGGAAGAAAAAATAGATAAAGAATATTTTTTAACTTCGCCGGGGTAGTCGCGTAGATGTATGACAACCTAGATCTCATAACGTAAATTTATAGATTCTCGGGTTTGGTTACTGTTCAAAACTTGTAACATTGCTTCCAGGTTAATTAGCCGGTTCAATGCTTGTTTGGATGATGCAAGATCTCCACTATAATATCGGAGATCTCAATCATTTCAAGTATAGATATTTAACATGATATGTAAGTGTTCAACTAGATTTCATATCTGTTGGATTTGTTTGGTTCGCCTGGATTACTCTCCAAACAAAAAAAAAGGCCAACTGTATATCTAGATCCTGTTATATATAGTTTACATTGGAAATATATAAATATCGTTTTGATTTTGTTTTCTGGTTTATGTTAACCTAGGCAATTGTTGGACATAAATATTTGCTTGGAATGACGTGCCTAATCGACTTGAGAGGAAGTCGTCTATCTAAATTGAAGCAATCCTCTAATTTGACTCTGTAAGCACAACAACGATCACAAAACTTCTGAACGATGAAAGGTTAGCTCCCGAGGTTTATTTGACGTTCAAATATATATGACTAGTTAGAAAATTGACATACAATTTTTTAGTGAGATAGAGTTCTAAATAGAAACACAAAAGTATGATATCAGGCCTGTATGATATTGTATAAGTTTAAAATATATAAATATGATTGTTTAGTTTTCGGATTTACGCATGATAATATAAAGTGTTGGTCAAGAGGTTAAATATTCATCTCAATAGTTTTTTCATCGGAGTTTGATTCCAAAAAATCATATACAACCTCATGCGATAGTATTTTTGGAGCTGGTTCATGGTTTTCTATTGTTTAGTAAGTGTAAGGATTTGGAAGTTTGGATCATGAATCGAATTTTGTTGATGCAAATGGTTATAAAAGTGAGGTAGTGAGAAATATATTTTAATTCTTTGTTCACAAGAATCCTTTGCCTATTTTTGCTATAAGATATAATATATGAGAGGTTATCCATGAATTTTGCTATTAGAATAATAAAATCAATTAAATAGTGTGATCAAGTATTTAATAATCATCTATCTTTTGATGTGATAATGTAAGGACAAATGAAGAATGAAAAAGTGAACAAGTCGATTTAAATATGAATTTATATTTTGAGGCAGCTTGAACATTTAGGGCAAACAGTTATCTAATTAGGATCAAAATTGGAAGAAAAAAAATCTCTAAAATTAACAACATGAAGTACAGTTACAAATATTTAGGGCAAAAAGTTATCTAATTAAAATAAAAATTATGAATATGTTTTTCTTTTTTAAATTACACATTTTCACAATACTCTGTCAAAAAAACCATATGATTTTCAATTACACAAAAAGAAAAGAATAAAATTAAATAAAAGCATTCGATTGATGTCAATCAGCAGCGACTGTAACAACATAAATAAATTGATCCGTTTCGTCATCGTTACTTTGCGCTGTAATAAGCACATCAACGTTTTCAGTGCACGTTAGCTTTCTGGCTCTCCTTGCTTCTCTTTCCCAATCCGTAGAAGCCACAACATAGAGCATCATGGCTGCACAACATATCTGAGCCGCGAATAGACCTAACCAAAGCCCACAAAATCCATATCCTGCCCAAAACGTTAGCCCAACGGCTACAGGCGTTCCGACCAGGTAAAACGCACCTAGGTTTATGTTTGCGGCCTTAGACGGCCGCGCGGTCCCTCTAACAACCCCGCAACCTACGGTTTGCGGACAGTTCCCGAGCTCACAAAGCCCGAGAATTGGCAGCGCGGCCGCGGTTAGTTTGATGATATCAATGTCGTTTGTAAAGATCCGTCCCCAAACGTCGCTTACGCCCCAAGAAAAAGCAGACGCAGTGATGCCCATTACACCGGCAAAGGAAACGGCCACAATGGCTGATAACCTAGCCGTTTTAGGACGGTTTGACCCGAGTTCGTTCCCAACTCGGGTGGAGACTGCAAACCCTAGAGACGACGGGAAAATGTAAAGTAAAGAGGTGGTTTGGATAAGAATTCCCATTGCTGCAACAGGAGTTTTAGGGTTTACGAGTAAACCACAAAGAACGGTCATGATCTCATACCACCACCATTCTAGGCATACACCAACGCAGCTAGGTATGGCTAGGCTTACCAGTGGACCCCAGTCTTTGAAACACTCCGAGCTAGGGCTGGTCCATGTTTGCTTGTGAAGACCAGTGATCCAAACGTGGGCCACAAGGAAAATAACAACAAAGAGATTGGAAGCAGCTGCAGCCATTGAGACGCCATTGAAACCCCATCCAAGGTAAGTAACGAGGAAGAAATTGATGGGAATGTGGAATATGGTGCCGGCTAATGTTGCGAGAGTTAGTGGAGTTGTGATACCTTGTGCTCGAAGGTATATACGAAGAGGGTGAAGAAATGAATTGGTGAGCAAATCAGGAATAGAGCAAAGGATATATCTTTGAGCCAACGATGAGATACTTGGATCTTGATGGAGATAGATCATGATCTTCCCCAAGTTAAGCCATAAAGCAACGATTACCAACGAACTAGTGAGTAAGAAAAGCACGGTTCGTTGGAGAGTTAGAGAGAGAAGTTTTGGTTTGTTGGCTCCAAAAGCTTGTGAACAAAGTGGGTCCATGCCAAGTGCAAGGCCTGCAAGAACGGAGTAACCAGTGATGTTGGCGAAGGCAATGGCTAAAGAGCCACCAGCGAGCTCTAGTTCACCGATATGACCAAGGAAGAGCATAGAGATGGCTGAGCGAGCGTAGAGGATAAGGGCCGCGAGGATTGTTGGGAAGGCTAAGGAAAAGAGAGCTTTTGCTTCTGTTTTAAGCTCAGAGATTTTTGGGAAAATGCTGGTAAGGCTTTGTTTTTCTAGGTCTATCTTCGGAAGAAGATTTGTGTGACAGGTGATATTTGTGGTATCCATAATTAAGTTTGTGTTAAAGAAATTACAAGACTATTAGAGTCGATTATGGATATGATTATTTGTAACTACTTATGCAGAACTCTTAATCTGTTATTTATACACCCCCTTAACTAGATTGTGCATCCACGTTGCCATCAGCCAAGTCGCATGCTAAAAAGTCAAATATTTGTTTTTGGTTGACATTGCCTTATAATGATTTTTTTTTGTAAAAGGCAAAATTTCAATCCTAATCTAAAACACAAATTTTATTAGTTGGATGTCACAGAAAACATAGAAATTCTTTCTCACGCTTCGAAGATCAATCTCATTCTCAGTCGCAACAACTCTTAGATATCGAATTGATTGAAGAACCTCTCAAAAGAAAGACTCACTCTCTGAGGTATGAATTAGCAAAACTAAGTAAGCAAGACACAATTATAGAGTTCTCCAATAATTGGGTACGTCTTTCTTCAGGATCAGATCCTGGAATCCACTAATATCTTGTTGTCTCTCTTTACAGAATCTCTCTATGTTACAACAATGGTGAACCAAACAATGCTATGTTTTCGTGAAGAAAGAAGAAGAAGATCCGTGAGTCATTATACTCACCGTTTTACTTATAATAGTGGTTTGTTAGTTTGTTAAACTAACAAACTTCATGGACCGAGTTAAGAAATAGGCCGACGATCTTTAATGGATCTCAGAATAGAAATGTCACGGCCCATCACCCAACTCTTCTTCTTCATCTTTCGTGGAAACCGAATGATCCTGGAACTTCTGAAGAACAACTCCCATCTTCATCTTTGTTCACTTGCAAAACTCCCTGTAAGTAAACAAATCAATGGCTTGTTGCCAAATTTTTTTTTTTTTAATTCCCAATCCATTTTGTCCCAGAACTATGAACAAACCAGATTGATTCAACCTCTTTCTTTTCCTTTTCTTTTTTTAATTTTGTTGTCAATCTTAACAAAGACTGACTCAGGTGTGAGCTCCACAATGCTTCTTTCTTCATTAACGAAGCTCCACCTAGCTCGAGTTCAAGCTTTCAACATCTTCAGAGATGACATGCAATCTCTGAACTTTCCTCCAGGTAACACCTTTGTGAATGCATCTGCTGGATTCTCTGATGTATGTATCTTCAAGATAGTAACGAAACCATCACTAATCATTTCTCGAATGTAGTTATACTTCACCTGGATATGTTTTGTTCTTTCACCACAAATCTGATTTTTAGCTAGATAAATGGCACTTTGTGAGTCGCAATAGATCTCCACTGTTTTGAACCCAAAACCCATCTTTGCAATTATACCTCTTATCCAGACAACTTCTCTGCTTGATTCAGATAGGGAAATGTACTATGATTCAGTCGTTGACAGAGCTACAACCTTCTGTAGTCTGGATCTCCAGCTAATAGTATTCCCTCCAACCTTAAACACGTACCCTGAGATTGATATATGTTTATCTAGGTCTGTAGCAAAGTCAGCATCACAATAACATGTGATATTAAATTCTGTTGCTTTTGTGAATGTCAAATTTATCTCTACTGCATCAATTAAGTACCTCATAATCCATTGCACTGCTTGCCAATGCATTTTCCCTGGATTTGATGTATTTACTGACAATTCCCACTGCATATGCGAGGTCTGGACGAGAGCCAATCATTGCGTACATCACGCTACCTACTGCGCTGGAGTAAGGTATGTTTTTCATGTCTTCTCTCTGTTCTTTTTCCTGTTCAACTGTTAGTTTCTGTAATTTGAAATGATTTCTAATAGGAGTTAGAGTTGGCTTACTGTATGACATACCAAATAGTTTCAAGATATCCTGAATGTAGCTTGTTTGAGACAGCACTAGTATTCCCCTTTTATCATCTCTAATAATGTTCATTCCTAGTATTCTGTTTGCAGAACCTAACTCTTTCATTTCAAACTCCCTTGATAAGATTCCTTTTATTTCTCTAATCTGCTTCTTATCCTTTGATGCGAGTAGCATGTCGTCCACATATAATAGCAAGAACACAACCTTTTCTATTGAGCTTCCTCCAACATAGACACAGGGATCGTACTGACTCTTCTTAAATCCTTGTTTGACAATGTAAGTGTCAAATCTCTGATTCCATTCTCTAGGTGACTGTTTAAGATCCGTAGAGAGATCTTTTAAGAAGACAGACTTTTCCTTCTTTTCCCTTCACTACATAACCTTCTGGTTGGTTCATGTAGACTGTCTCATTTAGAATTCTATGTAGAAACGCCGTTTTGACATCCAACTGTTCTAATTCCATGTTTAAATTCATAACTATTGACAATAATAGTCTAATAGAGATGTGTTTCACTACTGGTGCGAATACTTCATTATAATCTATTCCCTTTACTTGTGAGAACCCCTTTGCAACTAACCTTGCCTTGTACCTTGGTTTCTCAACACCAGGAATCCCAGCCTTTAGCTTATATATCCACTTACATCCGATTATCTTCTGCTTGTTAGGTTTGTCAACTAGCTCCCATGTGTGATTTCTAAGCAATGAATCCATTTCATCATCTGAGGCTTGGTTCCATTTAACTCTATCACTGCTTCTTTGAGCTTCAGCATAGCTTTTAGGCTCTTCAAAATCAACAACTTCTGAGCTTAATAAGGCATAAGCAACTAGATCTGCATCTTGATACTTAGATGGTGGTTTTATCTCTCTCCTCTTTCTATCCCTTGCAAGTAGATAATCATCTAAGCTTTCTGATCTTGTCTGTGTCATTTCATGACTGCTTGTATCTATTGTGTCTGACCTCTGACCTGATTCTGATTCTTTTGGCTCCATTTCTTTATCTGATTCCAATTCTGGCCTTTCTGAGTCTGAACCCTGAATATCAATTTGTGGCGAATAACCTGAACTCTCTCCACCCAAGTCTGTAACCCCAGTTGTTTTCTGTTTGTCACCAAGTATTTCTTCTAGGTTTTCTCTGAAGGTGACCCTTTTAGTTATTAGTCTCTTTTCCTTTGAGCTTTTCTGAGATTTCATGGGTGAAATTGTCTTAATGTCTCTGTAAAACAGTTCTTCATTAAACACAACATCACGACTAATAACTACCTTCTATTCATCCATTAACCAGACTCTATATCCTTTAGCTTCTAGTCCATAACCCAGAAATATTCCTTTGCTTGCCCTTGGACTTAGTTTATCTTGAACTGAATGAATATAAGCCAAGCACCCAAAACTCCTTAGGTGATCATAACTAGGTTTTGATGAAGTCCATCTCTCTTCTAGAATTTCAAACTCAATTGAGCTTGATGGTGATCTATTTATTATGTTTGTTGCTGTAAAAGCTGCTTCAGCCCAGAATTCACTTCCCAATCCACTCTCGGAGAGCATACATCTAACATTATCCATTATTGTTCTATTCATCCGTTCTGATACACCATTTTGCTGCGGTGTATAGGTACATGTTTTATGCCTCTTAATACCTGATTCTTTGCACAGATTATCAAACTGTTGATTGCAATATTCAAGACCATTATCAGTTCTCAAACACTTGATCTTTTTGCCGGTTTGATTCTCCACCAGACTTTTCCATACTTTAAAAGTCTGAAAAGCCTCACCTTTTGTTTTTAGAAAGTAGATCCATACCTTTCTCGAGTAGTCATCTATAAACATAATGAAATACTATGCTCCTGACATACTAGGACTTATATTTGGAGACCCCTAGAGATCAGAATGTATGTAATCTAGAACCCCTTTTGAAGTGTGTTTTCCCTTTTGAAAACTTTGTCTGTGTGACTTCCCAAGTGCACATGACTCATAGAAACTTATTTCTTTTATTTCATATTTCTTGAGATATCCTTTCTTAGCAAGAGTTTCAAGTGATCTCTTTCCCATATGTGCAATCTACAGTGCCATCTCTTTGTCATGTCCACAGTTTGAGTTATAACAGAATTGGCTTGAGGTGATCTGACTGTACCTCTGAGATAGTAAAGTCCATTTATGTAATCTCCTATCATAACAACCCTCTTATTTTTGTAGAAGGTGACTTTAAAATCTTCACCAATGTAGTTACATCCTGATTTTTCCAACTGTCCATAGGATATCAGATTTCTCTTTAAATCTGGGACATATCTTACTTCCTTCAATATCACACCAGAACCATCAGCATTATCAATCTGAACCTTGCCGATTCCTTTAACAACACACTCTGAATTGTTTCCCATCAGAACTTTGTTTCCTTCAAATTCTTCTAGATCAAACATTAACTCTTTCCTGGGAGTCATGTGGTAAGTACACCCTGAGTCTAGAATCCATTTATCACTATGAGTACATACACTGAAAGTCAAAGCTATGGCGTCCTGATTGATGATAGCCATGTTTGCTGAGCTTTGACTCTTTCCTTTATTTCTTTGAGGACAATCTCTTTTCCAGTGATTTATATCTCCACAAACCCAGCAACCCTTAGAGTCATCTCCTTGTCTATTTCTAGATTTGGATCTGCCTTTACTTTTGGATCTTCCATTTGATTTTCCTTTGTTGTTTCTCTTCTCAGACCTGCCTCTAGACTCAACAACTAATCCTTCTGCTGTATTTTTCTTCTTATACAACACTTCCTTTTGTATTAAGTTTGCTTTCATACCATAAGCACCGGTTATCACATCATTTAGAGTTAAAGAGTCTAATTTTGCTCCAAACTGAAGTGTATGCACGAGTGGATCAAATAGCAGTGGTAAACTTGTTAACAAAGCTATAGCCTGATCCTCATCCTCTATCTTTACTTTTACACTTCCAAGATCATCCACTAATTTCAGAAATCTATCTAGATTTGCTTCAATTGTTAGATTTTCATCCATCTTGAAACTTGAGAATTGCTTCTTGAGGTATATTCTGTTTGGTAAAGTCTTAGTCTGATAGTCTTTTTCCAGGGCTTTCCACTAACCTAATGTAGTAGGTTCATGCATTACTTTCCTCAAGATAACATCTGTAAGACATGAACCTAATAGGCTCTTTGCTCTTTTATCCTTCATGATCCACGAAGGATCCTTTCTTCTCCCAATAGTTTTCTCACCCTTCTCAATTTCTTTACTATCTTTCACAGATTCTTTGCTATCTTTCTCAGTTTCTTTGCTATCTTTCTTAGTCTCTGAAGTTTCATCTTCTGATTCCTCTAAGACAGAAGATAAACCTTGACTTTCGAACTGTCCAAGCATCTTATACTTCCTTAAGCCAAAGTCTCCTTTTCCATCAAATTTCTCCATCTCGAATTTCCCGAGTGTAGCCTCCATTAGAGTTCAATATAGATTCGTTGGTTGAGAACCTGCAGAATTGTCAACCAAGTTTGTGATATGAACTACTTGATTCCAAGTTTCAGTACCTTACTCGATTTTGATTATCGAATCTGAAACAAACGGCCTTTTGCTTTGAAGATTGGATAATCTAGATTCACGATCTTTGAATCTGACTTTGATTTTTATGAATTGATGCAGTTCTTTCTCTGGTTCGAGCTTCATTGAGATTAACTTCTTCAAGAATTCAACCGAAGAATGTAAGTCAATTGATTTCACCTCTCTGTTCTTGCTATCGATCTCTGATTCCTTAAGCTTCGAACCTGAAGCTCTGATACCACTTGTCACAGAAAACACAGAAATTCTCTCTCACGCTTCAAAGATCGATCTCACTCTCAGTCGCAACAACTCTTAGATATCAAATTGATTGAAGAACCTCTCAAAAGAAAGACTCACTCTCTCTCAGGTATGAATTCGCAAAACTAAGTAAACAAGACACAATTATAGAGTTCCCCAATAATTGGGTACGTCTCTCTTCAGGATCAGAACCTGGAATCCACTAATATCTTGTTGTCTCTCTTTACAGAATCTCTCTCTGTTACAACAATGGTGAACCAAAAAATGCTCTGTTTTCGTGAAGAAAAAAGAAGAAGATCTGTGAGTCATTATACTCACCGTTTTACTTATAATAGTAGTTTGTTAGTTTGTTAAACTAACAAACTTCATGGGCCGAGTTAAGAAATAGGCCCACGATCTTTAATGGATCTCAGAATAGAAATGTCATGGCCCATCACCCAACTCTTCTTCTTCGACAAATCAGTCTTGACATTGGAGCTACGCGAATCCTTAGAATCATATTCCAACCCCAAAAAGAAAGTAAAGATGTATTTATACGTTAAATTTTAATATTTATCAAAAAAATTAATTTTACTTAAAAGAGTTCGTTTTATCTGCCACTGGATTGACAAGATCTTTTTAAATTTCTATACGCCTAACAATATTATATGTGGGGCAAACACGATTAACTACAATCAAACTTGGATCAGGAAGCAGATAGATGTGTTACTTAACCAGTTAACAAAAACGCTTTAAAAAATTGTTTAATTTATGAATAATAATATCTTAAATTATTAAAATTTATCTATTCAGGTTGGCATGTTATTTAGTTTTAATTTATTATGGTTTGATTCATGAAAGATGAGCATTTTGATCTAAAAATATATGAATTTGTAAATCTTACATTAATTAGTAATAGCAATATGTTTTTTTTTCTAGATGAAATCTTATTTTATTGCAAGTAAACTCTATAGCACAATATAATGTATAAAACATTACATTGCACTGAGTAAGATTCTATCATGTAGTGATACACGATTTTCTTAAGTCAAATTCCGGTAAAGAATTAAATATCAATAAGAAACATGTTAACCATTTGAAAACATATATACGTTAATTTCAAATTTTATTAAAAACAGCTTAATTTATGAATAACAATATCAACTAGGATTATACTTACACTATAGCACATGATATAATTATTCTTTTCAAATTGTATTTCATTTGGTTTTTAGAACATATTGATATTTAAATTTTAATTTTGGAGATGTTATTTTAGAAACTTAAAACCTGAATCAAAATCAACCTGAATTAAAGAAACTAAACCCAACAAAATACTCCAATGAGTTCTAAATCTATGTATTTGGAAAACCAAACCAAAAGCAAAAGCAAAACCAAAACCAAACAAAACCGGAATCAAATCAAGAACCAAATTTTAGAGTTTTTTATTAGATCTTTCTTAATTTTGAATTTATATAAAATATGTGAACCGGAACTTGATATATGCCAAACCAAATTCTATCCGAAAAATAAAAATATTCGAATAAGTCTTAAATCAAAATACAAAATACCGAATTAAATGAACTGAACTCGAAAAATATCAGAATGTGTCATAAATTTATATACACGGAAAATCGAATTATAATCCGAACTAGAACCGAATCAATAACCAAATCTGTAACCAATATATATTTTTATTAAATTTTAGTTTTTTAAAAGTTTTTCTATTAAATCATTATTAAGTTTTAATATTTATGTAAAAATTTGTAGAAAGCTATTTTTTAAGGTCATTATAAATCTTAGATTAAATTTATTATATAGTTTATAACATGTTCAAAATGAAAGTATTTCCCATTTTAATATATAAAATATTAAAAGTATTTAAGTATGTAACCCATGTTATTTAATTAGTTTGAATTTATTTTGGTTTGATTTATATAAAATGAGCATTTGATATGAATTGGATCAATCTGTGTTTAAATTTTTCTGGATGAAATATTATTTTATTCAAGTAAACTCCATGGCAATATAACAAATAAAACATTACATGATAATATAATCATTAATTAATGATATTGATTGGGTTTGGGCAGGTGGAGTATTTGTCGTACGAACCAAACTACATATTTTCAGCTTGAGTTTACAGCTACATCTGTTGGACCAGCTTGTCTCATCAACTGATAAACAAATCCAATAAGTTATAATTAATTATATTTAAAACTTTATTATAAATCATCTAATTATTTAGAAATTTAATCAACCTGGAAATAAGTCTCAAACTTTGCCCGAAGTTCACTGTGCTCCTTCTTAATGTCACGCACTGCTGCTTTTATTCTGCAAAGTAAATATCTAATTGTCGAAATTATGCTATAACAAACATTCTCATATATATATATATATATATATTATATATATATTAACTAAAATTATGTATAAAAATATTGAATAAACAAAACGAAAAAGAATGAATTTACCCTTCTATGTTACCAGCTTGAAGAAATGTATTAGCTTTCTTGATTTCATTATAGATTGTAATGGCACCAATGCTGAATGAAAAAAAAAAAAAAAAAACATTTATATTTCTTAACATTTATTTTCATAAATTTTGTGTATATTTTAGAACCACATTGCACTATAATTAACATCACTAGCCTGCTGCTGCTGCTTTCTAACCGAAGAATGCATTTCATAATCTTGGGTAACTCTATTGGCTCTCTTTCCCTGTTACAAAAATATTAAACGTAATAAGCTTTGAATACCAAACTGGACAATACTAGTCAAGTTCAAATTATGTTACAATAGTTCTTAGTGCTCATAAGTTATTGACGACCTAGACTCATCGATATAAATCTGCATAAATTATGTCAAGAATGTCTGGTTCTGATGGATTTCTTGCGAGTTGGTTAGTCGTGAATATATCACGCGTGAAAACGCATTTATACAAACAAACAGTGTATATCTAAATTCTAAAATCTTTTCTATCAATAATTGGATCGACACTACTTAATTAATATTTTAAAATCCACCTTTCATGATCCTTTTAATTTTCCATTTGTGATGGGAAATGTCAAATCTCTATATCATAACCATTAGTTACGTTATCTAAACTAAGAAACTAATTCTTTCAATTTTTAATATATTAAAAGTTGAAATATCAAAAAAGTGACTTACAATTCACGTTCCAAATCAGCAATAACATTAGGGGAATCTCTGAAATAGAGCGTTATTATTTCTATAATAAAGTATGTGTCTTTCCCCAATGCTTCTATCTGAGTATACTGACAATCTAGGTACCCCTGCATCATATTTTCATTCTTAAAATTTCAAATAAAATAGTCTTCATAGAACACACAAAATTCTATCGTAAAACAAAACCATATTTGAATCTCAACTACAAAAATCTGAATAAATGTGATGACACAATGACAATTCACTACAAGATTAAACCGGATTTCAAATGGCAAAATCTATTGGAAATCTGTAAAGAATAAGAAAAATTATAGAATATTAGTTTGGTCAAGTGGTTAATATCTATTACTTTAGTTTTTTTACTGGAGTTCAACACCATATAGACACAGAATTCCGTGTGATAAAATTTAAAATATATATTATAAATCGGAAATTCCGTGTGATAAGGAAAACTACTACAATACTAACCTCGTCAAATAAAGATTGTCTCATCTCTTCAACTTGTCGGTGTAGGTCTTTGGTACCCATATAATTGTTCTGCAATGAGTTTTCTTTTTGCAAAATACAGAAGAATTGTATATGATCAAAGAGAGAAAATGCATGTTAAGTATGTTGCACAGACTCAAATTTATGTATGCCAATAAAGTGAATGTATAAAATTGCGATTTAATGAGAAAATCTTGAAGCAACCTATTGTCTATCAACATTTGCAAAATTATAAAATTGATCTGTCTTGAAGGATATGGCATGATTTTGTAGAGCTTTATTACTAAATTCGATCGATAGTTATTCTTACAAAATTGTTTTGTTCCTTGAACTTTGGTATCTTAAAAAAGTTGGATACAAAAATCTTGAAAATAAATACACAATCTGGATTGTTTGACAAAAATAATAAAATACATAATCTGGAAATAATAAATTTTGTAAAATAGAATCCTTTAATTAGCTGAACAACAAAATGATTAAAAATTTAAAATGTATTGTGTAAACTTGTAAGTTCAGTTCCGACCAAAAAAAAAACTTGTAAGTTCAATCTAAACACACTCTCTTCTTTTTCATTATCTCACTTTTCTTGTAGACACCTCCGAAGCTCCGATCTCCTTTTTGGATGGCCTTTTTGCCTCACTGCTGCCAGAAAAAGGTTCGTTGTCTTGTCCTCTTTATTTTCATATGTATTTTTTGTAGATTCATCAAGACGCGTCTAATTCATTTTTTTCATCGACCCACTATTTCCTCAATCTCCGTGCTTAACTTCTATGTTCTTTGTGCTTCAAACGTCTTCACTGCCTCATGTGACTCAGTGGAGATGATTGCATGTTTGATGAAAGGTTATCGCCAAAATTGATCGTCACTACTGTTTGTTTTCGGTCTCTCATTGTTCTCTCTCCTCTTAAGGGTTTTTTCCCGAGAATTTCTCTGAAGCTGTTTGCCCGCAATCAATCTTTGATTTGAGTTTATCGCAAATTTAGGTAGTGTTGCTGGTCTGGATTATATCGTCTTTTTCCTCCTCTTGTTAAGTACATGTTTTATTTTAGTTTTATATTATGGTGGTATCGTGTTTAATACTTTTGTTTAGGTTGCATCATCCTCTTTCAACTTTAGCTGATGTATCCTTGTCTTAACTCATTTTTTCATAAGAGAATAATAAATTAACTAAGTGGCTGTTTTAGTCTCCTCTACTACAATTAAAAATAAGATTTGTTTGAAGTCTCATAAGTTGTTGTTTCCCATGACCATCAAGCATAAGTGCATTATCGCTTCAAGTCTACTTATTACGGAAATTTAATGTTACAATGAATTTTGTGTTCAAGGTCTATTGTAAATTTGGCATTAGTGGTTTGAATTTCAGTATGTTGTACGATATAGACGTTGCAGATCTGTAAAACAACTGCATTATGCTAATTAAAACATTTTTCTGAGAAAAAAAACTTGTAAGTTCCTTTTACAATAAAAATCCCAGTGTTAACAAATATTAAATTAGTTTTATAAAAAAAAAATTTGCCCAATTTTATTGTTTGAGTAAGGTTGACAAAAAAAAATTATCCATGGTTTTATAAATCATTTAAACATCATGTTTTGTAGAAATTAAAAAATTACTATGGATATTAATTCTATTTTCAAACTTGCAAAGTCAGGCCGTCCATATTTTTCTAAATCTTAAACAACATTTTTTTAAATGGGCTTTAGTCTAGTGGCAGGTGGTAGCGAATAAAGAGCTTAAATGCCACTTTTATAAAATCTATAATCACCAATGCCACACTTTAATCTAATTGCCACTCAAAGTTTGATATTTCTATTATACCCTTAATAAGGCACACTTACAATTTGTCACCTTAATCAGACACACTAATTGATATAGAAGGTTTACATTTTGTCTTCCTCACTAAAACCTGATGAAACCTTTCACGATGGATTTCATTTAACTATTCTCTTCTGAGCCTCCTTCCTCTTCTCTGTTCCTGCACTTTGAAGCTTCACCCATCTCGCCTCTTTCTTATCCATCTCGCCCGTTTCTTATCTCCTCTCCACCTTCTTGGCTGAAAAGAAGAAAATAAGTAGGTCAGTTTTTGAGTTATTGATTTTGATTTTGAAATGAAAATTGATTGATTGGATTGCACATTTAGTTTAAATTCATGGTTGTAATGACGAGTAGGTATGTGCATTGATATATAATATCATAGTTGTCTTGAATCGTGTTGAATGTGTACAAAACGAGATACCCAAATCTACCTGTTTTCCTAATCCGTTTCTGCTGATTTGGTCCAATTAGTACATTTAGGTGTAGTTGTATAGTACATTTAGGTGCAACTGTAAAGTAGAGATGACAGAACAACAAGTATAGTTAGGTACAACTACACATTAACGATGACAGAACAACAAGTACATTTAGGTAAAACTACAAAATGTTGTGTAATTCCTGAATGAATTTTGTTTTCTTTTATTTACAGAAGGCATTGAGGAACATGTACATAGATGTGCAATTTGACTATGGAGGGTGCTATTCAGAAGATCATGAATGGATTTCAATAAATTCTCTAAATGTTATATTGTTTAAGACTTCATCTTTGGTGAAGATAACTTATTCGGTGCTAGTAAATAAGATATGCAGGAAGATTGGAATAGATGAAACCACTGGGAGAGGTGGTTGCAGCCATAAGATTCTTAATTTTTATGTTTGTCTGTGTTGTCTGTGTATTTGTCGGTTGGTACAACTGAGAACAACTGTGCGATTAGTAGCTTTTTGTTTAGTACAACTGGTTCAACTTAGTGGATTGGTACAATTGTTCAATTTAGTCTAACTTTGTTTTGATTGGTACAATTGGTTCACTTTAGTCCAACTTTGTTTCGATTGGTACAATTGGGTCGATTGGTACAATTGGTTCAAAATACAATAGCGTAGATGTTCTAGTTGTTCCAAAATACAACAACTTAGTTGTTCTAATTGTTCCAAAATACAACAACTTAGTTGTTCCAATTGTGCCAAAATATAATAACCTAATAAACCGGACCAAGTTGTATAATAGTACCAATAACAAAACCAAAAAAAAATCCAGTTGTTTCAGGAATCCTTTCTCCACCTCTCCTCTATCAGAAACATCATCAAATATATCCTGCAAAATAAATAAATAAACAAAATCAAAATTTACTGTTGATTGTCCTAGTTGTTCTAGTTGTAGCTTGATAACAATACATAATTGTCCTAGTTATTCTAATCGTACCTTAGTCGTGTTTTCATCTTCTTCTTTTCTGCTCTCTCCTTCCTCTCCAGAACCAGCATCGTCCTTTTTCTCTCCTTCCTCTCCATTACCATCAGCAGATACTTCGTCTACTTTGTCTTTTTCTATCTCTTCTTCGTCTATTTTTCTATTCCAAATCAACACACACATGATCCTTAACTCTTCGAAACTTAGATTATATTTGAATCTACAGGCAATCACTATTAAAATAATCTACTAAAAATTAGATAAGCTAATAGTTATAGACATGATGGAGCCAAACAACACAAATTTGCGATAAAACATTTGACATTTACAGCAAAACATTAAACCTGTAAGATAATATTTGATCTGATCAATGGAATTAGGGTGAGGTTTTAAAATGAATAAAGCAATCGCCACAATTAAAAATTTGACTAACAAATCATTAGATTCTTAACAAATTACTAGAACCAAACTAAAATCTACTAAACCAAAACCAATTTCTAAACTCTTCGAAACTTTGTTCCCAAATCAATTTCTATCTAATCCAACGGAAACACAAATTAATTTGGGAAAAATACAAAACATAAAATTTCCAAATCATGATGATCAGTAAGAACTTCGATAAAGAGGAGAAATGAAAAGGGACGGAGAGAGAGATGGGAGAAAGAGAAGATAGTAAAAGAGTAAGGAAAAGTTTATCGGAAGGAAGTGTAAAGATAAAAACCGTCATGAGCAAAGAGGCGATGGTGGTGATTGGTGATAGAGAGAAGAGATTGGAACCCTAAACGAAAGAAGAGAAAGAGAAATTGGTCGAGGAAGAAGAAGAGGAAGAAAACTATCATTTCAAGTTTCAGAGTGAAATCCCCGATTAGTTTAGGATTTTTAATTTGGGTGGGTCATTTAATAGGTCGGATTTCTAGATTTTCATTGGGCGGATTTTAAGTGTACCGGATTTTAATTTGGTTGGGTTTTAGTTTGGGCGGGTTTTAGGTGAGCTGAATTTTAATTGGGTCGGGTTTGGACGAGTATGGTTTAATTGTAATTAAATGGAACTCCATCTTTTTTTTTGTCTTTTAACACGAATTTTATTATAAACCCTAAACAAGAAATGACATTACTAATTTTTCACACCTTTAAACCCTTATTTACTATGAAATCTGAATGCAATGACTTCAAACCTTTACAACTTTAAAAAAGTCCGATACGAAAATCTTGAAAATAAATACATAATCTGGATTGTTTGGCAATAAAAACCTCATAATATAGAAATAATAAATTTTGTAAAACAGAATCCATTATTTGAAAATTTTCCAACTCAATTTTTTTTTGTCAACAGTAATATTAATATTAAGCCACAAAGGCCAGTTCCAACCCAATTTACAAATACGAACAAATTTCAAATTTTTTGTACACTATAAATTTGTTAATTTTAAATTTGTTCAACGTGGCTCGAGATCTTATACCAAATATGCAGATTAAAATTTTGGAATTCTATATTAAAGCTTATAACACGAATTGTTGAGGGTGGCAACAACGAAATGATCGTATTAGACCACTTTAAATTAAACAATTACACACAATTAGAGAAAGAAATATTACATAAGTTGTTTGCAGTTTTCGATGGTCGTTAAAGTGCATCATTCCAAACTCTCTGGCCACGATCTCTTTGATTAGGATTACACTCTTACTCATGTTATACCGTAAGATTTGATTGTTTTTTTTTCAAGTTTATATTTATTTGGTTCTTAGGTATAGGTTAATATTTTGAATTTTCAAGATGTTCTCGAGGCCCAAAATCCAGACCAAAATCAATTCAAATTAGAAGAATTAAACTCAAACCGAACCCGACAAAATACTTTAAGGAATCCTAAATCTATATATTTAGAAAACCAAACCTAAACCCAAACCGGAACCAAATCTAAAACCAAATTTTAGAGTTTTGCTAGTAACTTTTTTAAATTTTAAATTTTTATATAAAAATATCTGAACATAGATTCAATCTATACCAAACAAAACTCTATCCGAAAAATAAAAATATATAAATAAGTCTTTAATCAAAATAATTAAAATACCGAATTAGATAAACCAATCTCGACAAAATACCAGAATATGTCATCAATCTATATACCTGGAAAATCAAATTAAAACTCGAACTGGAACTGAATCAATAACCAAAATTGTAACAAGATATTTTTATTAAATTTTAGTTTTTTATAAAAAAATTTCTAGATTAATATTTAAATTTGTAACAAAATGAACCTTAAGTTTACTTTTAAGGGTTGTTATGAACCATATGTTAATTTTATCCTATAATTTATAACACATCCAAATGAAAGTATCTCTCGCTTTAATATATAAGACTAAGATTGTTTTTTTCAATCCGTGTTTATTTAGTTCTTAGATCTGTGTTGATATTTTGAAAATTGTTTTCAAAATGTTTAAGAGGCTCAAAACCCAAACCGAAATCAATCCCAAGTGGAAGATCAACCTCAAACGGTCCTAAATCTATATATTTAAAAACTAAACCTAAACCAGACCGAAACCAAATCAAGAACTAAATTTTAGAGTCTTTTTATTATTATTTTTGAATTTTGAATTTTATTATAAAAATACCCGAACTCGATCTATACTGAAGCAAATTCTACCTGAGAGATAAAAATATCCAAATAAGTTTTAGATAAAAATAGTCAAAATACGAACCAAACCCGACAAAATATTAGAATGTATCGTCTATGTACCCAGAAAATCGAATCTGGACTCGAACCCGAACCAGAACCGGATCAATAACCGAATTTGTAAGCGATTTATTTTTTCTTAAATTTCCGTTTTTTTTTACGAATTTTTCCTATAAAATCTTTATTAATTTTAAATATATATTTGTAATAAGACTCATCTTAATCATATTTTTAAAAGTAGTTATGAATTTTAGGTTAATTTTATCATATAGTTTATAACATGTCAAAAATGAAAGTATCTCCCATTTTAATATATAAGATATAATTATATTTGAATTGGCTAATCATGTTTTACGGATGATTAAAGAGAATGTTTGCCCACGTTAAGTATTTAAAATAATACGAATTGATTAGTTAATTCATACTAAGGATTTCTTGTGATTTTTTTTTCGTATATACAACACTTCATTTGCTTACAATTTTACGTTGTTTTTTCATGTCAAACGGAAAACTTTCCGGTTTTATATCAAATATGGTTGAAAGATAAAAAATTCGATGGCCGTAGTTTGAGGTCATTCTAACATATAGATCAAAAGTTATAGTTGATTTAATGACTCTATATCAATCTGGCTTATAGAAGAATCTCATCCATTTTTTTTCTTTAACTTTTTTTCTCTCGCTTGCTCGACTTTCTCTCTGTGATAAAGATCTAGCCGTCAAGCTTCTTCTTCATCGATCTGTATTATGGGTGAACGGCGGTCGATGGCTTTGATAGCACCGACGCCATTCACTAATTTTTGTTGACCACGTCGGCGAACTTAAGGTGATGAGAAGACGAGATGGTGGTTCAGGTCGAGGCCTGCGTAATTAGATCTTTCTCCCCAAATCTACTTGGCCTTGTCAGTGCCTTGTCGGAGTGGTCCTATTCTTGGTTAAGTCTCTCTCGGGTTTTGTCTATTTTATCATCTTCGTTTTGTGCTGGTGTTTTATGCTTTTAAATTTGGGTGTTTTATGCTTTTAATCTTTGTTTAGTCTTTGTATCCTGATTAGTTTTAGGCTAGAATCTTGGTTAGAGTTCTAGTTATTTGCTCCCCTTGCTGTTGATCTAGTTTCCTCTTCGGATTCGATCGATGACTGCGCTTGTGAGAGTTCGGTTTCTCCGTTTAGAGGATTGGATCTTTCCTTGTCTGTACTTGATAGACTTGATCGTGGTCTACTGAGCTCTAATATGGCGTCTATGCAGTCGGCTTTGTTTCCGTCTTCGCCATTTTCGGGAGTTGTGTCTTGTTCTCAAGTGTTTTTTCTGCCATTAAGTTTGTCCTCGGTCTCGTCTCCAGTTAGACTTCTTTCTATGGCTTTTAGCAGTCTGGATCTTGGGTTCTTTCTTCCGGTTTAGCAGCTCAGTCTTCAGCTATTAGGTCCTCTTAGTCTCCATAGGAGCCTCCGCCATCAGTTTAGGCTTTGGTTAGTCTTTGGTGGTTTTGATCTTCTAGTTCGGGATAGTAGTTTTCTAGAGTCTTTTTCTTAAGTGTCCTACTGTAGTCTTTTCGGATTTTATCTTAGCTTCTCTTGTTTGGGCATAGTTTCCGGGAAAATTCCGTTGTTTTGCCGGCTCATGTACTCCAAAATTGTATCCTACTTGGTTCTTAATATAACTATGATGAAAGAAAAAAAAGAATCTCATCCAGTTTCTAGCACACGGAAATTTTTGATAGGAGATTTTCTTTTAGAAATTCTGACTAAAAATTCAATCTATCAAGATTTTTTAATAGCTTTAGAAAGAATAAATCCGTTAAAAAGGATTTCGATGGTTTATTGGAAATTTTGTGCGGCCCAACCCTCATCTGTAAAAATGCAAAAAGAGTATTCAAAATTCTGATCTTGACATTTGCAAAAATGATCTTCCAAAACCTAGTTGTTACGGTTTATTGTCTATTGTTGTCAAACTGGACACAGAGGCATTAGGTTTAAGAAGTTCTCAATGTCTATTCACTCAACGATTTACACAAAGTATATATATCCCAATTACAGATATAAACCAAGTCTCCTATGTTTAAGAAAAGATATGAAAATATGCACAAACAATAAGATAAGGAAAAAACAATAATAACGATATCCCAACACCCCCCTCAAGTTGGAGCGTGGAGATCATAAGCTCCTAACTTGTCAAAGAATCGTGTAAACGCTTTGCTACCCAAAGTCGTAAAAATGTCTGCTAATTGATCCTTGGTGTATACATAAGATGTCTCGATTTTCTAGTTCAATTTCTCATCACGAATGAAGTGAATGTCAACTTCGATGTGCTTCTTTCTCTTGTGTTGTACTGGATTTTTGGCTAAATGTATAGCTGATTTGTTGTCGGAGAAAACTGTCATTGGTTACGAGTGATCACAGCCAAGGTCTTTGAGTAGTCGTTTTAACCATGACAGTTCCAGAGTAAGAAAGGCCATAGCACGATATTCGGCTTTAGCTGAGGATCAATTGACAGTGGGTTGTTTCTTGATCTTCCATGCTATTGGTGAAGAATCGAGCTGAACAAAGTAACTTGTCAATGAGAGATGTGTCAAAGGGCAGCTGGCCCAATCAGAGTCACACCAATCGTTTATATGCAGTTTGGAATCAGACCGTAACAGAATTCCTTGTCCCGGACTTGACTTAAGGTAAAAAACAACTTTCAAGGCTGCATTCCAATGATCTTGTCTTGGTGCTTTCATGAATTGAGCTAGTATGTGAACTGTATAAGAGAGATCAGGTCTCGTTACAGCAAAATAGATTAAACCCCACAATCTGCCTGTATTGTTCTGGATCAGAAATCAAAGGTGAGGTAGACCGAGCCAAGGTGTGGTTTTATTCGAGTGGTATTGTTGAGGGTTTGGATGCATCAGATATCACATCTAGTGCATATTTTCTCTGAGAAAGATATATTCGAGAGTTATTCCTTGCCACTTCTATACCCAAGAAATACTTGAGCATATCCAAATCTTTCATATGAAAGCATGTCAAGAGATATTCTTTGAATCTCCTTATGTCGGTGTGATTACTTCCACTGATGACCAAGTCATCTACATACACCATAACCTGCAATGTTTGACCATGTTTTTGCATTGTAAAAAGTGAGTAATAAGACCAGGATTGTGTGATATCGTAGCTTTTAAGAGCAACTGAAAGCTTTGCGAACCAACACCGCGGTGCTTGCTTTAAACCATAGAGACTTATGCAATTTTCATACCAAATTTGGAGTTTCGGCATCAAAGCTTTGAGGAAGTTTCATGTAAACTTCATCGTCGAGATCACCATGGAGAAATACATTGTGTACATCCATTTGATGAAACTCATAACCATTTACAGCTGCTGTAGCAAGGAACAATCGGACTGTATCCATTTTAGCAACTGGAGCGAAGGTTTCACCATAGTCAACACCTTCTTTCTGATTATTACCATTACAACTAACCTTGCTTTATATCTCTCCAATGTTCAATTTTATCTATACTTGAATTTGTAAACATGTTTGGTTCCTAGAGCTCGTTTTCCAGGAGGTAAAGGCACAACACTCCAAGTCTTCTTTTCTTGCAAAGCTGTGATTTCATACTTCATTGCTTGCTGCCAGTTCTCATTAAGACACGCCTTGGTGTAGTATCGAGGTTCTGGAATTGTAGAAACTGCAGCTAAATAAGTTATATGTCTTTCAGTAAACCGTGTACAAGACACATAGTTAGCAAGATGATACCGAGTGTTCAACATTTGTGTCATTGGGGACGATGTTACAACTGTATTTGTCACATATTCACGCAGCTTTGCAGGCTGATTTCCTGTTTGGTGGCCGCGACCAAGTTGCTGTTCAACCAGAGGTGAACTGGCAGCCGAAGGAACACCTGTTTGTGGTGAATCAACTGATGTAGTTGCATGTGAGGACTCAAGTGTGTCAACGGCAAAAACAGAGTTAATATCAGGTATGAATGGTGAAATTTGAACTGTATGTGCTGCTAATGAGGAGGTAGAAGCTTCAGTATTTTGAGTTGATGTCGTGGGTAATGGATGATGCATCTCGTTGTCATCATCTCATTCGTGAGTAGCAGCTGGAGGATTCAAACTCGCATTGCACTCAGGTGAGACAGAGGACTGTGTCAAGTTAAACAGAAATTCATGTTCAGAGAACACCACATCCCTTGTGAGGAAGAATTCATCACGTTCTTGATGCAACGAGTTTTAACCCTTTATCCTACTGCAAGTGCACAACAAACAAAATAGTATTTAGGGATCGAATCCATGAAGACCAATTATCACACTAACGATTGTATTATTTAACTACAGCTAAGAAGACGAATATTCTGATTGGAATTGATTGTAACTAAAGAATGTAATGTAAAACAAATACTAAAGACGTCAAGCTTAGGGAATTCGTATGGAAATCAAAGGTTAGAATGAGGAATCTATTCAGGTAAGTTCAGTTTCGTTCTCGACTCAGAAATAACGATTGGCTAACCTACTCTCACGGTGATAGCCACTATGCTTAGCTTCTAGGGATCCTAACTCTCGTTGGTTCTAGAAATGTAACCATGCAATATCAACGGTTCCGAAGTGTCCACAATCCAACCTAACGTCAACCCTCGTTGGTAGTGAAAGTATTGCTTACCTAGAAAGGTTCTGGTTCTTATTAAACTTCTGGGATAACAAGCAACCTAAGATCATAGATTAGTTAGCTACTCCAACATAAGCATTAACAATGTTTCTAGGCTAAGAATCTATATTAAAAGTCTATTTGTTCCTCACCCTTATGTCCTTTAAGATCCTTTGAATGCCCTAAACTCGACTATGAACTACTCAGACATGGAAAGAAAGATCAAGCAAGTAATTGTAAAGAAATTCATTGAAAACTCGAAATAGATAGAATAGAGGTTTAGGAATTCTTCTCCAGTGGTATAGAGATCTGAAATCTTCTCCTCTAGGTTACAACAAATGTCTGTAACTTTTCTAATCTGAAAAACTATATCTAAAAACGTGTTTTTAACCTAGTATATAGAGTAAACCGAATTGGTACAAAAATAAGGAAATCTGGTTTTCGCTTCACAGGGTCATTGATCGATCAATCCTTCAGCTGCTCGATCGATCAATGTTTCTTCATTCGATCGTGAAGCTTCTAAATCGTGCAAAGGATCGTGCGTAACTTCTTCTTAAATAGCTCGATCGATCTCTGAATGCTTGGTCGTGCAGTGGATCGTGCGCATGATATAGATGGATGGAGGTCGATCATGTCAAGCATGAGAAGTCGATCAATGGATTGAGCGTAGTTTTCTCCTTTAAAGTTGTGATCGATCGATCGATCTTTCATCTCGTAGCGGAAAAATCCAAAGTTAAGCTCCAATCTTGCTCAGCAAGTGGAATCCAAAGTATCCTTGTATTTTGTACCTGAAAGGACTCTAAAAACATAACAAAGACTATAAAAAACATATGAATTAGTAAGCTATAAGTTGGTATAAATGAGGTATATCAATTCTACATCATATAGGCGCCAACCTTTTTGAGTATTTGGATAACCCACAAAGACACAACGACGTGTTCTTGATGAGAACTTGTCACTATGATGCAGGCGGTTGCTAGCAAAGCACAATGACCCAAAAACTTTGATATGATTGTAGTTTTGTTTGGTGTTATATATTCTTTCATACGGTGTGAGCCCTTGCAACACCATGCTTGGTGTGTTGTTTATGATGTATGCTGCTGTGATCACACATTCACCCCAAAACTCTATTGGCATATATGACTGAAATCAAAAAGCCCTTGCCACGTTTAAGATGTGATGGTATTTCCTCTCCACACGACCGTTTTGCTGCGGAGTACCCACACAGGAGGTTTCATGCTTAATGCCATTTTCCAGAAAGTAATTCTTCATACACAAGAATTCACTTCCATTATCACTTCTCACAATCCTTACTTTAGCGTTAAACTGTCTATCAACCATCATTATGAAATTCTTGAGATGTTGTTGTCTCTCTCGTTTTTCTGTCACGAGATACACCAAAAATCCTCTTGAGTAATCATCGACTATTGTCAAGAAATATCGAGCACCATAATTAAAAGGTGTGCGATATGGCCCCATATATCCGAATGCACCATTTCACATGCAAAACTTGTTTTATTTTCACTAACTGGAAAGGTTTCTCGAGTTTGCTTAGCATGAAGACAAATCTCACAATGCTTAGAAACAAATTCAGTACAATTTGAAGAATCAAAAGGTTTCAAAAGTTTTAAAGCTTGTAAAGAAGCGTGACACATCCTCTTGTGCCACAACTCCAATGGTTCCGTTTTGACAGCTAGAGCTCCCACACTCTCCTTGCTCCTGTATCAGAACTCACCATTCTCTTGTTTACCAACTGCAATCATCATTCTCGTAGTGCGGTCCTGGAGAATTACAAATCTGTTAGCCCACTATGCCACACAGCCAGTATCATCCATCAACTGACCCACAGAAATCAAATCCGTTTTCATTTCTCTAACATAGAGAACTGATTCCAACAAGAAACCATAACCAAAAACGACTGTCCCTTCCTAATCAGTAACTTGTTCTCTACCATCAGCCAAGGTAACTAAAACCGGAAGAATACTGCAGAGATTTTACAGAGTTTCCCTTTTTCCTGTCATATGGTGCATAGCACCGGTATCAAAAATCCAAGAGGGAGTGATAGAATTCGTACCTGTTAATGTTTCAGAATTATTAGACTTCTTTGCATTGAGTAACAATGTCACTCCTTTCCACTGCTCGTTCGTTAAGCCCACAACAGCATCACGATCTCGGTCTATGATATTGTGATCGACATGCTCTGTTTCACTTGATGCCGAGGCTACATTCGCACGAGCAACACCATTGTACCCACCACGAGAAGAGCCTCCACGTCCTTCCTCGACTATGTGATGCGCTAATAGGCTTTGATTGCGGAAGATCACCCCACCACTCAGGATAACCATAGACAGCAAAACAATTATCAGTGAGGTGTACACTTTGATTACAATGTTTGTAGATAGGCTGGTCTTCATCAAATCTTTCTTTATTTTGTGATTCATTATAACGTGAACGTGTCTGAACAGAAAACGCAGTTACTTCATCCTTTACTTCATGCGCTTTGCTATTACTTTGCATATCTTCTTCTTAGCACACAAGGTTGTATGCTTCCTCCAAACTAGGTAATGGCACTCACAGGGTTAATGTGGATCGAACTGAACCAAATTTGTCATCATCGAGTCCATACAAGAACTGTTGAACTTTGTCTTCTTCTCTATCTTTTTCTTGTTGAGCGACAAGATCACAAGTGCATTTTCCGCAAGAACACACATGCAAAGGATGGTAACTAGCTACACTATCCCATATTTTCATCAATTTCCCTTAGTAAGACTCCATAGACAAAATACCTTGCTTACAATTAGCTAGATCATTCTTGATCTGCTGGTTTTTAGGACTACTACTCACCGCATAGCATTTCCTGCTATGCTCCCAAAGATCTCGAGCGACAAAACGATGAGATAAATTGCTTCTAATCTCCGGTTTAACACTCATATTAATCCATGAAACTAACAAAGCATTTATTGGAATCCATTCTTCATAATCAGCGGAATCGGGCAGAGGTTTGGAGATTTTTCCATCAAGGAAACCAAACTTCTTACGAGACTCAAGTGCAGACTTAAAGCTGCAGGATCATTCATCATAATTTTGACCATTGAGAAGCAGATGCGAGAATGTAGCACCCGGATTATCAGAAGGGGAGAGATTATAGGGAGAGATCGTTCTCTGTTTTTCAACACGAGCAGCACCAGTTTCTGTCATAGTGAGACAAGAACTATTGTTTCACGGAAATAATTTCGATATTAGCTCTGATACCATGTCAAACTGGACATAGAGGCGTTAGGTTTAAGAAGTTCTCAATGTCTATTTACTCAATGATTTACACAAAGTATATATATCTCAATTACAGAGATAAACCTAGTCTCCTATCTTTAAGGAAAGATATGAAAGATATGCACAAACAATAAGATAAGGAAAGAACAATAATAACGATATCCCAACAATTTTTTTGGGAAAAACTATGTAGTTAGTTGTTTCGTGCAAGTTCAAAACCTATTATCACATATTTATTGGGCTAGTTGGTTTTGGGGCTTTGGCTCACATACATCATATGATGATGACAAATATCCAACGGGCCATATCATTTCGTAACTATCTAAACCAAAATATTGGAATACCTGAGTTATCAAAAAAAAAATCTTCGACAACTAAATTGCTAGGATATTCATGTGAATCTACAGGGAAAAAGGATACATCCATACTTTCTTGTTTGAAATTTTTTTTTCCGCGTGGAAGCTGTATTATTATTATTAATGATCCTAAAAGACAAATGATACATATTACAAATAAAAGTAATATGAGAATGGCCCAACAATAGCCCAAAAAACATAAATCCTAAGTTGGACGGATCGCCGTCATCTTATCCAAACCACCTGCAACCAAGTAACAACCAGATCTGCTCTACCAAAATTGAAATCTTTACCAGAAAACAGTTCAGGAGAAACGCCGCCGATTTGCTACTCCGAAAACTTTCTTGTTTGAAATTTTGGACTTATATTTGTCAATAATTGGATTAACAAAACTTAATTCATAGAGTGAAACTCACTCTCTAAAACCCTTTATAATCAACTTCTTATAGTGAAGAGAGGTCGAATCCTTCAAATTAAAATTATTAACTGGATCATTTTAACCCTCAAACTAAAAAAAATCGACAAATTTTGAACTTTGTATATACGAAATCCTTAATAATTTTTGTATGACTTTGAAATCAAATAAAAATAAATATACCAATAAAATAAATAAACGTTGATGGAAACAAAAGTTCACGAGAGGAGTCTTGTCCCTACCACAAACCAACAAGAAAAGAAATAAGAGAAGTCACGGACACTGAAAGACAAACATCAATTCAATAGAATATAAGAGCCACCCAGAACCACAACAGTTTCATTTTTTTATAAATCAAATTATAAATGTGAACCTCTTAGTGGACTCTCATATCATAATATCATTCATCACTCATTACCAAATTCATCCTCTTGCAATGCCTTTATCTTACACTCACATTCATAAATCTTTTGGAGTGTGGCCACAAGCTTGACTTATGGTACTTAGCAGTGAAACCAACTAAAAAAATAAGTTAGAATATATAGGTCGGCAAGATAGAAACATTGTGTTATGTTGATTCATCATACATTGGCATTAATAGTATAAATCCATTAGGTTATGAATCCATTAAAATCTTTTTATTCACTATTTATTGATAACTTCATGAAGATAATTATGTTTTAATTTGTATAATCAACCGAACCATATTTTAACTCCATGTGAAAGAGAGGAACGGGACTAACAAAAGAGCTAACCAATCCTTGACAACTATGGACATGTGAATTTTAGTACAACTATTGTATTTAAATTATTTTAGATAATTCGAAAATGTCAAAACCACATGAAAATAGAGAAAAATGATATATATATATATATATATTGTTTTGTGATAAACAAAAATCCAATTCATAACATAGGTAACACAACTACTTGTAATAATTGAATTTCGATAAAGAAAGTTTTAGAACCGGACTTAATCACTTGATAAAAAGTTTTTTCTTTATGTTTCTTCGTTTTTTTTTTCTTTTCGAATAACTAATTAATACAAATATATCATTTTGGTATATGCATGTAAGATTTCTCACTTTGGTAAAGATTAGAAATACACTCTAGTATAAATGAGGTTTCCGTCTCTCCACTTACTGCCAATTGATTTTGAGTTAATATCCCAAATTCTCATATGGTATCAGAGTCAGATTACACATACGAGATATAAACGGTCTGTGCATGGCATGCCCAATTGATACAAACAGTCGGTTGTGGTATCTCTGAAATTGTAGGTTTGGATTAACATCCACCCCCTCTCGAAAGGGCCTATAAGATATCTCACAACAGTAATAATGGAGAATCTTTTCTAGTATATATGAAATTTAGTCATCTCCACTCATTATTAGTTGAGTGGTGTTAACAAGAGCTGGCTCCAAACACCATAAAAAACTATGGATTAAATAATTCAGAATTTTTACCGAAAAACAGATAAATAAAATAACTAACTTATACTAGATAATTTTGGTCTAACTCTTCATTCAAGAATAAAATAATTTTTCATCAACCAAATTGGTTTTCAATGATTAATCCAATGAAAAATATTCGAAGCACACCAAGATCCTAAAAAAATACTATGCACCAACTAGTTATCTCATGTCTATGCGTTTATAAAAGTGTCACTAAAATGCAAAGATCAAAGTGTAATAAACAAAAAAATGAGCATCACATAAATGTGGGTTGGGTTCTCTTTAAGGGTTTCTAAAATAGTCTTCTTGTTTATTTGTTTGTCATTTAGCTAATATTTCATTCTATGTGGATGTGAGTGGAACCGCCCCGTGACCTCTTCACTTCTGTCTCTTTTCACCTAATTCCCTTACTAAAAAACCAAACACTACTCAACCTCTCTACAACATATATATACGCATACACATACATATGAAGGAACCACACAGCCACACATTGTATATTTTGGTTGTACTTTGTATCTTTGGCTAAACATCAAAAACCCAAAAACAAAAAACAAACACTTTATACCTTGTAATTGATTCTTATTGTCGTATAGATGCTCAAACTCAATTCAAGCCAAGCCCTCAATTTATTTCTCTTTCTCTTCTTCCTTCTTCTTCTTTGTTCTACGCAAACACAATGCCATACCAAAGGTCTTCGGTTACGACCAAAAAACCAGAAGAGTGTGAACACGACTAGTGATCGGACACAAAATCCAGAAGATGAATTCATGAAATGGGTTAGATTTGTTGGGAGTCTTAAACACTCGGTGTTCAAGACAGCTAAGAACAAACTCTTCCCATCTTATACACTTAGTGTTCATAAGAAACACAATAAAGGTGACTTCACTAAAATCCAAGATGCTATTGATTCTCTTCCTCTTATCAACCTTGTTCGTGTCGTCATCAAAGTTCATGCCGGAGTTTACAAGTAAGTACAAATCTTTCTTTCACCACATAATTTGCATAATTAACAATTCAATATATGAATGAGTCTTAAGTGTAGTTACCTTTTACAAAAAACATATTTAAATTTTATTTTCTTCCATTTTCTTGATCGATAAACTCCAATCCATAACTTTTTTTTTCCAAACCCTAAATTTTATTACGCAAAACTATACGATTTCCTGAAATCAAACTCTGATAGGAAAAAATGCATATATAAATTTTTAACAATTCGATCACCTCCATTATCAACATTAATTTTATCTTAATTCCTTTTTTCTTGTTTTCTTTTTGTAAAATTAATTCAACCGGTCTTGCAAAGTTATTATTATACACATAAATGAATTATAAATAAATAGATATATAGTGTTTGGTACACTTTGTAGTTGATCAAATTCTAATTTGGTACCACATCTACAATATCCTCATATTTTATTCCAAAAGCCTGAGCCATAGATACTAGAGTTTTGTCTATATACATTTTGCAGTTTTGCGGTTTGTTTTCATTCTATCTACTTAAGTAGTAGTCTGATCCCATATCTTTTCTTTCAGTCCTTTCCTGTATCTCTCATATAATACAAAATTTAATTATGAATGTTGAAAGACTCTAACGTGAACTTGGAATTTTATCAATGAATTCTCCCTCAAAATCAACACTATATGATCACGTGAACTCGAATTCTTTTGTAAATTGCATTTAAGGTAAAGTACACTAGCTTAGGTTGGGCGTATCATTTACTATATAATTAATCAATAGAAAAGTAAATTTTATAGTGAAAATTTGGGTATTATCGAGTTATAAAGCACCATGGGTCCACATTCACATTCCACATTTACCAACCATAATTTAATATCGTTAGACTATTCCGTACTAAAGAGATTTATTATTAGAATAAGTAAAATAATAATTCAAAAAATGTGGTCAAGAAATAGGTGGTCTAATTGGTTTGTCTCTGATTTAGATAGATATCAGATGATGATTTTGAATTCCGTCAGCTCCAATTAAAACACTTAGATTATGAATTAGGCCTTGTTGATCCAATCCAATGACTAATATTGACAAAAAATGTGTATAGGGAAAAGGTGAATATACCACCAATGAAAGCATTTATAACAATAGAAGGAGAAGGAGCAGAGAAGACAATAGTGGAATGGGGAGACACAGCACAAACACCTGATGCTAGAGGCAATCCAATGGGTACTTACAACTCTGCCTCTTTTGCCGTCAATTCTCCTTTCTTTGTCGCCAAGAATATCACTTTTAAGGTAACTTAATATTACCACTACTCATATACATAGTTATGTGTTCAAATTTATTTCAATGTAGTATAAGTTTTAATTTGGGTCTTAAGGTGGGTTTTTGATTACTAAAAACATCAAATAAGATAAAATTCTCGACATAAGTAATGTCTATTAAAAACTTTAGACTGCTAAAAATTTTCATCTATATTCCGTAAAAAAAAAAAATCAATTCAATCTGCCTCACATCATTATAATTTTATTTTTTTACCGCGTATCAGAATTTTTGAAAAATAATTAATTAATTATGTGTATATATGTAGAACACGACACCAGTCCCTTTGCCTGGTGCGGTTGGAAAACAGGCGGTGGCATTGAGGGTTTCGGCAGACAATGCAGCTTTTTTTGGTTGTAAAATGCTTGGTGCTCAAGACACACTCTATGACCATTTAGGAAGACATTATTACAAAGACTGTTACATTGAGGGATCAGTTGACTTCATCTTTGGCAATGCTCTTTCTCTTTATGAGGTAAACATTCTCACTTTAACTAAAGATTTTATCTTCTTTGGATATTCTTTGGATTTTAAATTAGTATAGTTTACAAAACAGATTTTCGACAGAATTCCTTTACCAATCCACTATGATAAATTATGAGTTTCTAACTCGAAATTAATAAGTGAATTAACTTTTAGATCATATACATAGATATTAGATTAGAATGATCTCAAGATATATATCGTATCCTAACAATTTCTTTTGTTTTTGGTTTTCAGGGATGCCATGTGCACGCGATAGCGGATAAACTAGGAGCAGTGACAGCACAAGGAAGGAGCAGTGTGTTAGAAGACACAGGATTCTCATTTGTAAATTGTAAAGTGACAGGAACAGGAGTTTTGTACCTTGGAAGGGCTTGGGGTCCGTTCTCAAGAGTAGTCTTTGCTTACACTCATATGGAGAACATCATCCTCCCTAAAGGCTGGTACAATTGGGGTGACCCTTCTCGTGAGATGTACGTTTTACTTCACTCTTCTCATTTTCATTACTGAAAGAACATCTCACACATTATTAGAATAAGAATTGAACTAGACATTTCACTTGCAACTTTACATAACATGATCTCGTTGCCTCGTCCATTTTAGAGTCCTTGGCCCCCACCACTACACACTTCAGTTCCAATTCTTTTGTCTTTTACTACAAACATTGCTTTTTATACATTATATATAACTTTGTGTGCGATGTGCGCGTGCATTCATATAGGTAGATATAGCGAAGCTTAAAGCCATTGACGTAGGCGTGCATAGTCTCTTTCTCTTCTAGTGCTCCAAAATGCGTATTAAACATTGAAAACTAAAAAAAAGTGTAAATGTTAAAATGTTCCCAACTTCCGGTTATTGGAATATCGTTCACATTTTAACATATCTCTTAAAAATGGAGGTAGTACTTGTTTAAAACATATTATCTCGAAATATCACAACAGATGTATTATCATGTATATTTTATTGTGGTATTTTGATATGATAGGTTTGGGACGATTACTATCTATATCTCGATAGAGCATAGCTAGAATATGATGTACCAATCGGAAATTGATATTGTTCTAATTAATCTAATATCTATGATCTAAAGGTCAATCAATTTATTAGAAACTGGTTTTGAGTTGAAAACTCATAATTTATCGGTAAATAAGATATATATTAACAAATAATGAAATGTGCAGGACGGTGTTTTATGGACAGTACAAGTGCACCGGAGAAGGAGCTAATTATGCAGGGAGAGTGGCTTGGGCAAGAGAGCTTACAGACGAAGAAGCTAAGCCTTTTATATCTCTTACCTTTATCGACGGCTCTGAATGGATCAGACTCTAACCATTATACTCTTCTTCCTTCTTATGTTTTGATCTTTTTTAATCCTAATTTTATTATGTAGATTTATATCACCTTTACTAAATAATAATAATAATAAAAATTAATAAAAAATCCACATACGTATTGAAAGTCCATTCCACTGACCCATCATCACTTACTCGACAGCCAAACATCGCCGACCAAGTCCACTTTTATATATTTGTCTTTTTTCCCGAAGATAAGAAGTACGGTGTACTAGATTTGATTTTGAAACATATGTGTATAAGTTTGTAATCAATTATTCATATATACTATTTCATAATGAGAAGCATTGTCCGGTGAACTGAAACGATTTTCATGATGGAGAATCTGTATCCAAGTTCTGCAGTAGATGTTCAATCATAAGTTTGAGTAATAAATGATAAGTTTGATGGGAAGTGAGAACTGTTGTGTTATGCGTTTTTTTAAACAACAATTGGATCAACAAGTTTCGATCTATATATCAAAATCATCTTTTAAAAACTCAAACAATATAATATGGAGACTATGCGACTCCCCTAAATCAAATAATATAAGTTGTTAGCTCATGAGCTGGTTCAGATCACTTGATTTGATGTGAGCGTGAGCTATATTTTTTAGGATCATTAAATAAATGAATTAAATGATGTGAGCCTGATTTAGCTCGTGAGTTATGTGAGCGAGCATTAATGAATATGAGATAGATCATGAGTTTCATCTTTTTTGAATTTAAATGAAAATTATCATTTTTTGTCAGCAAGTAACTATTGGATCAACAACGATCTCATCCACAGTCTAAGTTCTTCAACTGGAGCTGGATGGAATTCGAACTTACCATCTCGTGTTTAACTAAATTAGGGGCAAGCCAACTGGGTCACATGTTTCTTGGCAAATAAAAATTATCTTTTTAGAAAATAGAAACAATTTGTTTAGAAAATAAGAACAATCATATAAAATAGAAAGTATCATATTTAAAAGTTTGTGTAATAGATATATATTTCGGGATCAAAAATATATCTCACACAATTCACAAAATTATCAGTTTCAACTTAAGTTTTATATCTATTCTACTTTTGAACTCTGATTTTATTACATAGTTAAAAATCAATATGATATGTTTTCAATTTCTAAATTTTGAATTATGTTATTAAATTCTTATAAAATGTATAATTTATACACTACTATTATCATTATTATTACATTATATTTGTTTGGTACTAGCTCGCGAGCTGGATCATTTAGCTCACGATATAAATAATCTAAACATGAACTTATATTTTGATACTCATTTAATAAATGAGTTGAGTTGAGCTACCTCACTAAATATCTGAGCACACAACGAGGTGAAGTGCAAACTAGTTCATTATATCACCTGTAATTATAATAAAGAAAACAACATAAGTAATCTTAACTATGCGTCACTTAAACAAATTAATAATGTGTCACTTCTCCCTCTTGGAAGTTAGGACTCTGTATTTGGTCTAGAGTCCTTGACTTTGCAAAGTAGTGATCGAGGAATTCTTCATTTTTCCACTATATTTTGAACATTTTGTGTCGCTAGTTTCCTTGGTTATTACACCATCACCTAGAATAAAAACAATCTTAGCCGTCGTTGGTTTTATTCCTCCTTCAAGTTACTTTTGATTGCACCTTCGTTCTAGTAGTTTGGTTTTGTTGATCATGTCAAACACGATTAAGAAAGCAAGAAATGACTCTCGATGATAACAAACATGTTAAGCTGAAGAGCGTTCCAAGGATTAGTGCTTTTGAAGGGAATGTATGCAGCGTTATGGGGAGACTCCTCAACCCTGTGAACTAGAAGATGGCGAGTTTTATCTATAATATGCCTCGCCTATGTAGAGTCTTTGATTGTTGTCGAGGCTATGCTTTATCCAATGACTAGTTCCAGTTTATTTTCAAACAAAAAACAGATCTACAAGCGATTTCGATGTAGGAGTATGGACATACAACGATTGGAGATTTGTTATTGAAAGATTGACTGATAAACAACCAGAGAATTACATGCAGATGCTCCCTATGTGGATCTGATAGTGCAACAATCCGATCGAGTGTTATGACAAGGACGTTCTGCTGGAGATTGTAGGCTATACGGGATAGGTAGTTTAACTTGCTTTTGACCCTATGAAACCACATAGTAGTGGCTTTATCCAAAAAAAATCATATTTGATGTATCAAATTCTCTAAAAATGCGAAAAAAGTAGTACGTATTAGTTTTGAATATGAGCGTATGTGCAAAATATGCTTTGGATGTCAGAGACTCCATAACAAGTTCGGATGCCTTTTAGAAATCGCCAGGAAACTGCTACGGTATGGAGAGCAAGTCAATATGTTGCTGGTGAAAGTATACTTAAGAATGATGATCCTCTGTATGACATCTTTAGTGAGGATGATGCAGCCCTAGATAGATTTACACGAAGACCAAAGATTGCAAATGAGGTTTTGGATGTGTTAAGGAATCACCCCTTTGTTGTTGATCGTGATGAAAAGATGTAAGGGTGATAAGAGTAAGAAGACATGTTTAGAATTTGGAAGTTAATCCGCAGTGGCAAAGCAACTCTCTCCAGTTAGAAGCACATGCTATGATCACACCTGACTTAGACAAAAGGAAAAGCATTGCCTTTGATTTTGCCAAGCATAAAGAGGATACATCAACCACTGAGAAGCTGATGGTAAGTTCTTTTATGGTTGCAGGTGATAGAAGCACATCAATTGGCATTTTCACAGACTATGATAATGCAAAAAGTAGTTCTCGATCTGTCATAGTTAAACCAATAGTTACTAGTATTGACTCTTTAGGAACCAACCTTTCCGGGTTTAACTCTAGAGTTTTGAAGCGTCGTAGAAGACCCAGCAACTAGAGAAGACAATAAAAAAGAAAGAAAATTGTGCAAGTATATCCCATGAATATATCAAGCCGGAAAGAGGCTTAAGGCAAGGAGACCCTCTTTTTTCTTTCATTTTCATTCTCTGCACGGTGGCCCTTATCCATGTGATGAGCATGTCAGAACTTGCATGTAATCTTTTCGGCATAAAGCTTACAAAACAAAGCAATTTAATCCAACAACTCATGTTTGCAGATGACAATATTTTCATGTGTAAAGCAAACTTTAAGTAGGGAGTTAAGATTATGTGATTTTTTAAGGTTTATGGTGATGCATCCAGGCAAGTAATTAACTTCCACAAGTCAGCCATTGCATTTGGTGATAAAATAGACCCAATTATGAGAAGAATTATTGGGTTATATGTGAGTATTACACAAGGAGGTTCTGCTAAGTACCTTGATCTACCAAAATGTCTTAGTGGATCCAAAAGAGAACTCTTGAGCTTCATCACAGATCGATTGCAATAGAGATTATTAGGTTGGTATAAGAAGACTCTCTCACTAGGGGAAAACATATTCTCATTCAGTCACTCTCTCATTCTCAGTGTATGCTATGTCTAGTTTCAAGTTGACAAAACGTTAATGCACAAAGATAACAACTGAAAATCTTAAGCTTTTGGTGGAATAACAAACAAGATAAGAAGAAGATTCATTGGGTACTTTGCGCAAAATTATGTAAGTCTAAAAGAGATGGCGGGCTAGGTTTTAGGGGTATTAGAGATTTAATCAAACTTTGCTTCCTAATTAAGCATGGAGATTACTTTCTGAACTGGATTCCTTACTAGGTCGGCTATAGAAATCAAGATACTATGGGAAGAAAGTGTTGATGGACACTACCAATAACCATAGGCCCTCATATGCTTGAAGAAGCATACTTTATGGTCGTGAGTTGGTGTCTAAAGGGTTAACTAAGTTTATTGGTAATGACCTTAATACCTCGGTGTGGAACGAGAACTGGATTTATGATGACAACCCAAGGCAACCAAAGAAAAAATTCTTGTATGAACAAAGATCTGAAAGTAGCAGAGCTTATAAACATCCAAGGCAATTGGAACATTGAGTTGCTGCAGTAGATAATCACAGAGAATAAAGAGGATAACAAATTTTCCCCCTTGTGTTGAATTACATGATAAATGCTACTTTCCTTATACAAATGAGGGTAAGTATGTGGTAAAGAATGGTAGTTGGCTAGTTGGCTGGCTGCTAAGTCACGAAAGAGTATTGTGCCTGAGTCAAGTTTGACCATACGTCAAAATTCTCTTAAGACACAAATTTGGAGAGTTAAAACGCAGCCAAAGATCAAAATTTTCTTTTTGAGATTTCTCTCAAACATAGTGGCGGTAGTAGAGTGTTTACAGCGACACAGATTGCATACAAATCAATCTTGTGTTATTTGTGGCAATGGATTAGAGACACCAAAATATGTCATGTTCAGTTGTGCCACTGCTAGCCAAGTTTGGTCCAAACTTCTCAGTCACGTTACCATCATTCATGGTAATTCTCCTTTGGAGGATCTATTGGAACAGGTTTAAACATACATGAAAGATCAAGGGACTCAAAACACTCATTGTAGAGTTATACTCGTGGCTACTTTGACATATATGGAAGCAAAGAAATGGAAGCTTATACGCAAATAAACATCAAAACACATATGTCTTAATTGCACAAGCTTCAGAGAATGTAGAAGAGTGGTTTCAGAGCAATACTAAGGAGTCAAGTTCAATGAACAGATACAAAAATAATCTAAAGCTCAACGTTTATTGGCACAAGCCTAGAGAATAAATCTTGAATTGTAATGTAGGTTTCTCATGACAGATTAGTGATAAACCAATATGAGCAGCATGGATAATCCGTGATCACTCCGGACAGGTCCAGCTCCATGCCAGAAACATGCTTCTCTTGGCTCAAAGCAAAATCATTGATGATTTGAAGTGCTTCTCTTGGGCAACAAAAAGTCTGGAGGAACTACATTACAACAATGTTGACATTTGGACTGAGAATCCTAACATTTTCAACGCCATATTCACAACCCCAAAGATTGGCCTAGGTTGAGAACCTACTTGAATCAATGGTCATGAACAGCCCCTCACTTACAGTCTTATGAAGTTAAATTGTCTACTTCAAAAGCAAACCACACTACTCGTAAGATAACAGTTAGTGTCATAAGAAATGAGCAGTTTAACTCATATGTAGTATATTGGACCCAGGTGGTTAGTATCCACGCTGAATGCAGACCGTAGTGGAATTCCTCCATCATGATTTGGTGGTTAGCCCGTATTAGACAGTTATCATATTCATTTATATTTCTGAATACTCTATGTATTTTGGTGGCTATTCCACCGTCTTTTTAAAACTATTTTCTAATACACAATGATTAAAAAAATGAAATCTTAACTAGTTTACCAAAAACACTTCTCCAAATATTTGATATGTATCTACTAGAAATAAGGAAAATACCATTGGATACACATAAGTTTTTCATAAATTAGATATTCAGCATCTTTTTCTCTCATAGCTGTATGTAGCAAATTTGTGTCTAATTTACCCCTACAATTCTACGTTATAATTATTTATACTCTCTTTCACACTCATTCCTCTCAACTCTTCAGTTTCACCCTCAGGAAAAAAAACATTTGTAAGTTTCTCTTTCCTTTGTTTACTTCTCTCCTCTCGTTCTCTCTTAATTTTCCTTCAATTTCTTCCTTCTCTCATTCTTCATTTCTCTACCTCTTCACAAAACCTACTTTGCCATCGTCTTCTTTTTCTTGGCACTAGAGCTCTACTTGTCGTCTTCCGTTTAATAGGTACATGTTTCAGCTTACTTCTTTCTAACTATAACATCTATAGGTTGGTGATTATCTTCTCTAATTGTAATCTCTTCCGAGCAAACTTGTTGATGTCGGTATTTTTGTTTAAGCCTTTACATAGTCTATAGTGATCAATATTAACCATCCAATATACATGATTTACTTTTACCATCTAACAATTGGTTGTGTTTCATCTAACAAATATTTTTTCTTAATGCAGATGTCAAACGTAGCTCTTACTAAGCGGATCTACATTGACATAACAATGTCAATACACCCTTACAAGGCTTAGCAACATGTTACATGATTAGAATATGTTAAATGTGTAACATGTAAGTTAAACACGCAACATGTATATTAAACATGTAATATGTATCTTAAACATGTAATATATATTATGCCACCTCTAAACCATATACCTTTACCATCTAACAATTGATTATGTATCATCTAACAACCTTTTTTCCGTAATGCATATGTCAAACATAGGTTTTCTTAAGCGGATCTATATTGACATAACAATATCAGTAAATCCCTACAAGGTTTAGTAACATAATACCTAATTGAGTATGTTAAATGTGTAACATGTAAGTCAACTACGCAACATGTAAGTTAAATAGGCAACATATGCCAAACATGCAATATGTATGTTAAATAGGTACTATATGTTTCACCACCTCTAAACCCTACAAAAATCTCTTAAGAATCCTTCCACTATTATCTCTTCTCCTTTTGTAAAGTTATTCGAGTTATTCTGACACCGTTTAATGTTTCTGAAAAAAATCTTAACCATATCTAAATATTTTTTTTATTTTAGTTATTAATATAAAGACTTTTATGTCTTTTACTATTTTTGTGATGTGAGAGTTATAATTTTTGAAAAACTTCTGTCTATTCCTAATTTTGATAGAACTTATGTATTACTACTAAAATCATCCTAGAAATAAATAATTTCATGTTTTCAAAGGTTTTTAAGTTATCAAATAAATAAAAACGGAAATTTGCTATGATAACCTACTTTAATTTATAAATTAGTTGGATAACCTACTTTTTTTAAGTTACTTATATAATCCACTTTTTCCCTATTATTATTAATAACTATTATACCCTTTTCCAAAACAAAAAAAAAGAATGACTTGTACTTTTCTTTTTAAATGTTAGTAGGTAATTTAGAAAGATTTGAATAAGCTTATTCCAAAATAGAAATATTTTAGGTATATAAAAAGGATATTTTTTCCCTTTTAGAAGTATATATACTAAAGAGAGATTCTCCCTGTTCTCAGAAATTCTTAAATTATGGTGAAAGAAACAGAAAATTTTAGTTATATCAAGAAGGATTCATTGCCTATTGATGTTCAGATAACAATTTTATCAAATTATCTGCTTTTTGGGCTTTGTTATTGAAAGTTTTTAGTTTTGACAGAGTTCCTATAAGTCTACCGGAATCTGGCAGACTTTCTGCAAATCTACCAAAAATCTGGCAAACTTCCTGCAAGTCTACCAAAAATCTGGCAGACTTCCTGCAAGTCTACCAAAATTCTGGCAGATATCCTGCAAGTCTACCAAAATCAGGCAGACTTCTTGCAAGTTTACCAAAAATCTGGCAGACTTCTTCCAAGTCTACCAAATATCTCGCATACTTCATGCAAGTCTATCAAAATCTGGCAGACTTCCTGCAAGTCTACAAAATCTTGCAGACTTCCCGCAAGTCTACCAAAATTCTGGCAGACTTCCTGCAAGTCTGCCAAAAAATATGGCAGACTTTTTTTTCTAGATGCGTTGACCGATGGATCTGTGTTTTTGTAAAAAGATATTTGTTCTACATTGTTCAGACCGATCAATCTATTATCAGAGCAATCGGTCTATACATCTTCCGATCGGTCAACGCATCCTGACTATTCAGAAGAAGATGACTGTATCTTCTATGTCTAACATTCTTTTGTTTATTGGATCGAGCAGCACTAGATTAATATCAAGAAAAAAAGCCATTTGATTGAACTCAAATTTATCTAAACACCTAACACATAATGGTCCTTTTCTCATATTTCAACTCATCAAAAATCTCTACAGCCAGCTTCTCTCTTACAATCTTGATGTTAGAATCAAAAATTGGCATTTTAAATGGCACACCTAACACATGACATTCGATGAACTTAACGAAATAGATACCACAGTCACCAAACTTAAGCATTTGTGGAATTCCTCGTTGTGGCCTTTGAGTTTTATATCTTTCGACACTCATACTTCCTCTTTCTGATTATGGTGTTGCAGCACGTAGAAGATAGAGTAGCCTATGCGCTATTGGTTTCACTGCTGCAATAATATCTTTGTTCGAAGTGTCCTTAATACCACAATCTAAAACTTCGATAGATCGACTTGGAATATAAATAACGAGTGCAACCCAGTGGTTTCCACCAACTTTTTGCACACAGTAAATGTCATCTACGTCAATCCTCCAAGACAACCCTGTTTTAGCAAATTCAAGGAATTCACCCTTGGCGTATTGAAGTGATCCGTTTGGAAAAACTCGCACTTCTTTTGAGTCCAAGAACTCTTTATACTTCGAGGACCAGAAAGCAGTGAAACAAGCATCGACGAAAGCGATTCTTCTACTTTTGAACATTGATGGATTCTTCATAAATCTTGCACGAAACATATTCATCGCGCACTCAGTATGTTGTAAATACAACAAAAAAATGTAAATACAAAGTAAAAAAAATTGTTACTCTGAATGACATCAACTTACCAATGAAATTAGTCAACCTTGTGGTTTCCATAGTATATTAAAAAAATCTTCACCTTTGTGTCTAGATCCTGTTGGATAATCTCTAAAATTTACAACTTAAAGTTAATTAATAGCATAGGTAAACATTAATTTAAGACATACAATCATGATCAAAGTTCTTACAGCTTTAATACAAGCTAATCATTCAAAGCCTTAGTTTTCTGAGAATCCACTGCTGCAAATACATTGTATTGAACCCCCTTAGTGGTCTTCAAACATTTATTTGTGATGCCGATAGTAGGGTCGTACACCTTATATGGTGTTACTAATGAAGGTCCAGGTTTTGTCACTCTTATGCTCTTCCCTCTGATGTGTTTATCGTTATCGTCTTTAAACATTGCTTTTATTGTATTCATAGACTTCTCAGTAGAATTCCATATAATGAAGAATTAGGCTCAAATATCTTTACGTTGGAAGATTTTTGGGATAAATCTTTGATGCGGATCAGGTTTTAACCTAAAGCAATCTACTGCAAGTGCACAGCAATAAAATAGTAGTACTTAAGGATCGTATCCATGAAGAATCAAGTATTGCACTAATGATTGTCGAATGTATTTAATCAGATTTTTGTGATTAACTAGCAACTTAAATGATGTGAAATATATAATAAAAGCACCAGGCATAGGGTATTCATCGGAAAGTAGGAATCTAACAAGGGAAACTATTCAGAACAATGTTAAGCTCAATTCTTGACTTGAACAGAAAGGTGTAACAAGCCTACTCTCGTAGACTTGAGACTCTACTTGATAATCTAGAGGTCTTAACTCTCGTTGGTTCCAAATTACGAATAGGCATTAAACAAGTAGGTTCAACTATCCACAATCAACCTAAACATCAGCTACCACAGTCTAGGATTGATTGCTCATCTAATCTAGTTCAGATTCCTAGCAAGCTTTTGGAATACTAACAACCTATGTTCACATATTAGTTGATCAGGCTACACTAAGCATTAAGCACAAGAACTAGATGGAGAATTCTCTTATTGGATTTGATTCTATTTGTCCCTAATCATTGATTCCTAAATTCCTAGAAACCCTAAACCTGATTGGTGAACTATTCAGACATGATTTGGATTGAAACAAAAGACAGAATGAAAATAAACTGAAATTGCATAAAAATATAAAAAGAGAGTTTAGAGATTCTTTTCAATGTTGAATTCTCTCTCTCTCTAGCTTACAGATTAGCTATCAAGTTTTCTGTAAATTATGAACGGTATGTAAAAGAAACAGAAGAAGTATTTATATGTCCTGAGATTTAGGGGCAAAAAGGAAAAATTAGGTATTTACTTCGGATGCTCGTTGATCAATATATCAAGATGTTGATTGATCGATCGATCGTGGATTTATGTGATCGATCTCCAACACGTCAGGTCGATCATGAGGTCAAGCGTTGTTCTGGCAAGAAGGTTTGATCGATCAATCAGCGTGTTGATCGATCGATCGTAGACCTTTTCCGTGAAACTTCAAGTAATGCTCCAAAACCATCCAAACGATGCTCCAATGTCAATAATCCAAGTTTCTACATTTTTCTACCTGAAAGTGACATAAACACAGACAAAAACTCTAAAAGTAGGCATGTTAATGAGCTCAAAACCTATAAAATAGAGGTACATCAATCTTTATACCTTTTTTTAGTTGGGTAGCTTCCAGATTCCGTGCTTTCATCATGAGATGATATCAATTTATGGTAAGCAGTTTTTGTTTCACGTAAGTTAGCAAGATTTATGGATGTCGGCACATCACCTAAATTTTCGTCTCTCAGCGAATAAATTTTGAAATTCTGTATATTGATCAAAAAAAGAAAAAAAACACTACAATATAATATCTGAGACTAAAACTTAAAAAGAAATTGTGATCTACCTCTATAGTCTTCGGCTTGCTTCTCAAACTCGACAAATTTTTCTCGAGCATTTCAATCCTTAGAAGCATCGCACTAGAATCTTTCTTCTTTGCTTCTTCCCCAAGGAAATCAATTCTTAAAAGTGTTGTTTCACAGTCTTTCTTCTTCACCTCTTCCTCAAGAAAAGCAATTCGTATCAGCATCGCTTCAAATTGATTCATCTTCTTCCTCATATCGTCTAATTCAGCCTCAAGATCATTATTTTTAGCTTATAATTCCTCAACCTTCTCATTTAAAAAATTAAATCCAGAACCATCCGATTTCTTTTTTTCTGCCCCCATTTTTTGCACTTGTTTATTCTGTTTACTTGATTCTTTCACAATGTTCACTTCTTCAAAACCATTACCAATGTCATCACAAATGTCGTCTACTAAGTTGTACAATCCCTCATCAACCCAAATTACTGATCCCACACCACCTTCTTTCATAATGGCTTTGATAAGAACATCAATATTTTGTCCGTTCGTTCATTGTCTCAAAAAGCAGGTGCCAAATCATTCATTGAATGAGTTAGATTGCTTTACAATGCCCACAAAACAAAAAAAACAATGAAATTAAAAAATTCACAAGCTCAAAAGATAAACAATACAAATAAAAAATACCTCATTCTGTAGTACAATTGTGTGGATGTCAAAGCTCTTTTTTTCCTTTTGTACCTCTGTATTTTAGAAGAATCGGACAATTAGCAAGAGATGGTCTACCAGTTTTTGCACCAAGATTAGGTACAATACAATACGCCCATGCTTGGAATGTTTGTATGAACCCATGAATAGTGCATGATGATGCGGTGTAGACAACACTTTTTACTAAATCTGTCAATTCCTTGAAAGTTAATCTTCCCCACGGATAGTTTTCAAAACTACCCAAATCAAAAACCATATTCGCTAGTGAATGACTAAGCTGCACCTTATCATCGTAACCCAAAATGACTAATACAATAGACAAATATGCAAACCGAGTTTTTCCTCTGTAGACCAAGAACGTACTTCTCCACACACAGCTTTCAAATCATTCTTGAATGGACTTCTTCCTTTTAATTTCAATTTTTGCCAAAACAAGTCATTTTCAGTAGTAGTACTTACATCCAACTTGTTTTCATCTGGAAAAGGTGAACAGTTCAAAGTCGTTATGTCTTCAAACTCATGTATATTACCATACAAACACCATATCTCATGTTTTTTGTACACACAATCTGTTTTTGAAGAATATACTCGATAACCTTTGAAGACCACGTGAACTTATTGTCAGTGAAGTTTACAACAACCCCAAAGGAAAATCTTATTTTGTTCCACACTTCCTTACCAACAGCAAAACTAACTTCTTCTAACCACTCAGGCTTGCAATGATAATTAATGCTTTTTTTGAATTTTGGCTCTATATCAACGATAAAAATTATTTTGGAAATCCTAACTCATCGCTCTTTTGAGTCGTCATCCTATAAGAAAAAAATAATTCAGGATCAATGACACATCGTGTAGACCGATCACATGACAAATACAATGAATTATTCTAAATACACAAGACCAATCGATCCATTTACCGATCGATTGGTCTACGCTATTATATATAAAAATTTGATACAATCTAAACAAGACCGATCGATTGATTAGTGGATCGATCGAGCTTGTTAAACTGTATTGAAATTTTATATATAATAACACAGAGCGATCGGTCGTTAATCAGACTGATTGATCCAACAGTTTCGCAAAAAAAACATCGATCTTTGATTTCATTGAAATCAAACATGTTTTAAAGAATAGGAAACTCAATACTAATCAATATTCAATGAAAAACACAATTTCTATTTAGGAATCTCTAAAATTAAATTAACACAATCCTGATTATGGAGCAGATATTTCTGACACCTTGTATTGTGTAACCTAACAAAACTAAAATATATAATAGGTTTTTGTTTCTGGAAAAATTGAAACAGGGCAACGTGATTTGGTAAATGGATTTTTTTTTTGAAGTGCAGGGTAAAATGGGTATATTTGAAAAATAGGTTATCTAGGTAATTTGGAAGAAAAAGAGATTATCCTAGTAATATATAAAATAAAGTAGGTTGTATTAGGCTATAAATGACGGCTAGTTTTTGGATTTACTTTCTAGTTATTGGATTTCGGATTTCAATTTTTAGATTAAGATTTTGGTTTTAATTTTTGTATTTTAATTTTTACTTTTAAAAACTCCAAAAAGCTAGGTTTTGGTTTTTAGAGATATCAACGTTGATTTCTCAAAAACTAGTTTTTCCTACTTTTTAGGTACAAAAAACTAAAATCATGAACGGTAGAATATGATGTAAAAACAGTTTTAAGTTTTTAAAAAACTGTTTTTACAAAATTATGATTAGCTAAAAGCTATTTTTTAAAAAATAGAAACCAAAAAGTGATCTAAAAACTACCACAAGGCTCCACTTTTTAATTAGCCAAAACCTTTTTTTTGAAAAAGAGGAGAGAATTTTTACATCTTCTGTTACTGTCAGTCACTCAGTCTGTCACCAACGGACCCAAACTCAATACGATATAATAATAATTTATGTAGCCTAATCTCAATTCTAAAATGAATGATATTAAAGTAACCGATCAATAATTGTTAAGATCGAGCAGAAAAACAGAGAAGTGATGATCATCTAAAAAAGAAGCTCCATTGATGTTGAAGAATATAGACTCTAACTTAGCTGAATTATTCAAGACAAAGACTCTGTATAGAGTGGAGGTTTTTAATGGTCAAATTAAGAATCTCGGTTTAGGTG